>JAJHUR010089320.1:0-13556 GCA_027495735.1 Lutjanus campechanus | reverse complement strand
AACTCTCAGATCAAACATTAAGGGGAAAAACCTTTACAATCGGCGCTCTCTTCAATGTTTCCATTTGAGATCTGAGTGCCTATTACATTACTTGCACACTGCCGCCACCATCAAGGCGTGGTATCAACAGTCGGATGATGGACTACAATTACAAACTGGAAGTTTCTGCTCTGTACAGCAGCAGAGTAAATTAATTAAAAATGTAAATTTGCATATGAGGATGACAGTGAAACATTGCCGATGGACAATGACGTTGTTTTGGGGGGAAAGGGTGGGGGTTAGTTGTCCCATGACAGAAAAGCCAGCTTGCTCACCACTGAAGTCTCTGGCACTTCCCACTACTGCCTTGACAGCAACCTCCAGCTGTCTCACTCAGCCAAGAAAACTCAAAGGAAGGGAGAAGGCAGATCAACTCTCACATCCCTGCCAGGTAAGTGTCCGACATACGTTCCTGTACTGGTTTTAAAAGTGCCCTCTAGCCCGCACTAAATGTCCGTAACGTGTTGAGCTCGAAATAATGAGCAATTACAGTTTGAAAATGTAACATTAATCCTGAAGATACGATTTGACTCAAATATTAATTTAACTATTATAAACCTATACATTCCTTTTCTGAGCCTCTCTGAAATGGTGTTGTGTCGGTCTTTTGCTATAAATCTGCAGCTAACATTCACAGCTGTGAAAGAGCTTCAAACGAAGCTCCTCTTTCGTTCAGCTATCACTATGTCCTGATTAAACTAGTCAGGTTGCGCACTGTGTGTGCACGATGCATGTGTTCTTTGAGAGGGAGAGCAAACAGCACATGCACTGAAACTTTTTTGGGATCGATCCGCACATCCCTATCAGCATTCCAAAACAGTTGTGGGGTGCAGACAGACATAAAAATAAGTATTCAGTTCTTCAGTATATTATTGTGAAGGCATTAGCTGGTGGAATTTGTCAAAACTAAGGCTAACTTGGCTAAGACAAGCTAGCCTTGACAAGGAGCTGCAGCCAGAGAGTGCTTCTCATTAGCGTTACATTGTTGGGGACAGTGTGGGGGATGTTTGAGAGACCTGGCAACTCAAAATTTAATAATGAACCAACGTTCTAAACATTTTTTTTGTTCAAAGTCAGAGGAAGAGCTTGATATTTAAAGTTAAAGATCAAAGTAAGTGCTCTAACATTACAGATATTGCGCATCATCACTCAAATCTTTGCTTGTAAATCAGGGTGTATTCAGGTGAGCTCAACATTAAATTCACTATGAGGAAATTTACCAGTTAGCTGCTTGGACAGAAAAGGAGCGAGACTCAAACAGCTGTCTTTGTCTAGAATCGCTGACTGCACCTTTAACATCTGCTGAAGAAATTCTATTAATTTCTAGCAGTAGAGAGGCATGTTGCTTTCCTTATACTTGGATTTACTTGTCCTCGAGCAAATGACATTCAACTGTATTAAGGACACATTTAGTCTGTCTACACAATATGTAATGTGATTTATAGAAATTTAAAGATAAATGAAATCTCACTTTGCTCTGTCAGCGTGTAAAACAGAATCTCAAATATCAGAAGATCTCTAGTGAACACCCGATATGTGGTTTGGTAGCAGTAAAGGCTCACACAGATTCTAGAATACCTTCTTGTAGTTCTTTCCACAAAGCATTAGTATCATAAGACACGAAAAGATACGGATGTACAGGATGGCACCTCCTCGTATTTCATGAGCAGAGATTAACGGGCCACAAGAGGCCAGAGATTGCACACTACTTTGCATCTGCATGTTTGAATGCAGCATAAAGAGTATTGCACTACATTAAGCTGCTTTAGTGTTATACATATATACATATATATATTATATCTATATATACATATTTTTTGACATCGACAGTGTGGTGTAGCTGGGTTATGGATCAATAACGCAATACCAAAAGCAACAAATGTGGAAATTAATAAAAATGCACAGCTCTACGGCTCTGTATTTCTGTCTGTGAAAAAAGTCAATACCTCTTGACCTGAGGTAACCTCCAAAGATCTGGTGCACCAGCGTTGTGGCCTGCGTCTGTCTGTCAAGCCTACACACAGAAAGAAAACAATCATCAAAACAAAACTCATTAAAAAAAAACATTTCATGCTTTTAACACTCAACAAGAAAAAAAGCCTTACTTAGGGTAGCCATTAAGACAGGCTTTCTGCATGGCATCGATGGTGTACCGCAAAAATTCATGGGCGTCCTCCTGGCTTCCAAATCGAAAATGTCTGGCAATTTCTGTGAGAGACAGAAGTGCATGTTAGCTGTGTGCTGTTTCAGTGCTTCCAGCCCTGAGAAAATTACGCACTTTATTACAATTATTCATGTTTTAGCCACAAAACCTTCTAAAACAGGAGAGTTCAATATTTATAAGTAATGACCACTGAATAAAAGATGAGCTGCGTAGGGATGTGCATGATTAGTCAATTAGTTGATCCTAACCCTAACCAGTTGACTGTTCTAAGATGCAACGCAACCACCTGCCACTAGCTGTGGCTGCAGCTGTAATCCAGCTGTAACTGAGAAAAGCAGAGACTAGGACAGATGACATCTCATAAAAGCTTATAAGTATAAAGTTATATATAAAGTATTTTGATCCAAAAAATGGAAATAAGGTTTTATATAGGCAGGGTCAGAATAAAATATTATTTAACCACTGGACTAGAGATATAGAGACACCTTCAGCACAGGCATGTGGAGGTTTTGTCTATGGCTGCTACTGCTAATGCTAATAATAATATGAAAGACTCACACATTTAGTGAGTTGTCATGATTTGTAGGATAATGTGCAACATATGGTTGGCCGATGTCTACCAAATTGGCATATGACTATTACAGTGAAACACTGCCAATGGACAATGATGTTCTGTGGATAGAGGGTGGGGGTGGGGGTGGGGGTGGGGTGGTTAGCTGTCCTGTAACAGACAAGCCGACGTGCTAACAATGTAGTCACCAGTGCTTCCCGCTATCTCTGTGACGACAACCTCCAGTTGTCTCACTCAGCCGAGAAAACTCTCCAGGGAAGGGAGCAGGCAGATCAACTCTCACATCCCTGCCAGGTAAGTGTCCAACATCAACCCTACGCTGGGACTCATGCAGTTTTTTTCTTATTTGTCCCTCAAGTCAAAAACGGAAACCACAATGTTATGATGATGGAGGCTCGGTGGATGGATGATGGTATGGACCATCAGCTCAACACTAGTGCTGTGTTCATAATGCACAGCACAAAGTGCCACACATTTCAGTGGCTTGATATTCGTATAGTGAAGAATGTGATCAACTTAAATATATATAATATAAACATTGTGCTCAATTTAGACTATTGTGTTGTTTCCTTTTACTTTTGGACAAGTCTGAATTAAAATATCTATTTAAAACTGGTCGCATGAAGCATTCCTACTACACAGAATTAAGTGATCATTGCATAAATGTTCAAACACTGACAGGCCAAATTTTTCATATTTGTATTTTGTCACAGATGATTCAGGCACATTGAGAACAAAGGAACAGCTAGAGGAAGCATTCACAATCTTTTGTCTCTCTCTAAAAATAGGTTTCTGCTAAACACCAGAGAAGAGGCTCAATAAAAGACAACTGCTCCAATTCACAACCTGACAACTTCCTGACAGGACTTGAGGATGCAAAACAAACAAGTGTGTGTTCTTCAAACAATTATAGCAACTAGACCCCAGTCTTCATTTCCAGGAAGGAGCAGGCTATGATGTGGTTTTAACTATTCGAGATGTTTATGTGTGAAAAATTAGGCACATGTAAATATTAATATGTAGTGAATGTTAAAGAGTACATTTTCGTTGGTACTCTCCTCTCAGATATCCTCATGTATCTCAGACCTGCAGTTCAACAGTGACCTAATAAAAAGCTTACAGTCACTCAGTGACTTCAGCCGTCTGACGTCTCATCTAAAGTCTCACATTAGAGATCGTGTAGCTTTGAAACCATTTGCCTTCATTGTTATTGGCTAATGGAAAAAGGCTGGTTGAATTATAGTGTGCTCATCACCACATTCCCAGCATAGCGTCCCTGTACAACAGTGAGTCACCCCTGAGTGGGAAAAAGGAATAAGACACCATAGCTCTAATGACCTGTTCAGGGTACTTCTCGCAGATGAAGGCAACATCTTGGAAGATATGAAATCTGTGGGCGTACGATTGGGCGGTTGAGGTTTTATTTTGTTTGCGAGACCCCATCCTGAGGTGATTTCAGGATGAGTTGCAGAGTTCTTTCGATTTTCGTATGATGACTCTGTGCAGGTTTGTATTATTTGGGGTGGTGGTGAGCTGAGCAAGAGGCACAATGCAGGGTTCCTACACATTTTCCATTTAAAAATTCCATGCTCACATTTCACCGGTACATTGATGTGTTCATTATTTGTTGTGTTGGACCAAAAATGTCATGATTCTTGGTGCAGAGGATGCTGTGACAAGACAGCAGTGTTTCTACCCCAGCACATGGCTTATAATTGCCACCTACCCCATGTTGGAGGAGAAACAATTTTACGCAAAGTTTGCATCTAGCTTTATTTTCCCTTTTAGAATCCTTAACCAGGCTTTATACTTGTGATTTCAAAGCTAGCCCTCAGAAAATTCAAAAGTCGTAAAAAGGAACTAAATAATGTAAATTAATTCTGATAACAGATTAAAGGTTAAAGTAATTTTCATGCAAAATGACAGAAAAATATGTTTTCAGTCCCTCAAACATGGAAATTTCCTGCTTTTTGGCATTTATTATCATATTAAACTGAGTATCTTTGAGTTTTGGACTGACAAAACACATCACCTTGGACATTTTTCACTATTTTCTAGCAACTAAAAACTAACTTTGGGCAAGTAAAAAGAAAGACCAATGTTGAACCCTGCTTCCCTTAACATAATGAGTAAACAGGCTCTTTTATAAGAAATTCTGAACTTCACATTTTAGAAAACAGAATAGGGGCAATAGTCTGGAAAATTTTGGATTCATATTCATCAAAAGCTGGAAATTACAATTCCATATTTTCCATACTTTTCAGTAATGTGTAGCAACGCTGACAATGAGGCACATATTGAATTTTCATTGTTTGTATTTATGTTGTTCCGGCTGTGGAGGCATATTTCTAACTGTAGTGGTGGCCACCAGGTAAAGGTAAACCATAAAACACAAAATGGTACATCTCTAAGTCTAGACTGAAAATAAGTGTTTAAAAAAAAAAAAAAAAGGTGGACTGTACATTTTTGTGCTATAGCTGCTCCTCTCAGCCTGCAGTCACAAGGAGACAGAGAGGGCATCGGGGAAGGAGGAGGGGGGGAGGGACTCAAAAAGAGGCGCAGGAGGTGGAGACATGATTGCAGCAGCACATAAGGAAGAAGCAGGCAGGTAGGGAGGGAGGGAGGGGACTCGGGTGGAGGGAGGGCTCCTGTGAGACTACAGCGCAGTGCCGCCTCTCCATGTCAAGGTGCAACTCACACCTCATCTCTACTCTCTACATGGTGCTCATTCACAGCCTGCAGCCTCACCGCTCCACTTTTGGACTGCAGTTACTGGCTGCTGTCACATGGGACAGCGTGGCCAGTATTGCGTCATCATGCCGCTGGCAATAATTCAACCAAAAAAAAAAAAAGAAAAAAAGAAAAAAATCAGGTGTGTGACTCCTGACACAACCTACATTGAAAACTAGCGAGCACAGACTGCTCAGACACAATTACGCAGCGTTGAAGGGAGCTGCTGGTCTTACTTTTCAGGTCTCTGATGAAGGAGACAGGCTTGATGGCGTTGCCTGTGTTGGCGAAGGCTTGGATGATGTGGTTCTGCATTATACAGATCATACAAAAGCCTGATTGGTGACCTGAAACACACACATACAGCAACAACAAGGAGAATCAGAGTCACTCACAAAATGAAAACTGTGTTATTGTGACAGTATTCAGACTAAAAAAAACCCGATACTGTTCATTACAAAAGCAATTTAAAACGTAATGTAGAACGGAGGAGGCTACGTACAAAGCCACATTAAACACAGTGTAAAACATTATAGCATTAAAAGCAAGTTGTGCTAATTATTTTGATTTAATTTTTTCTAACAAATGTTTGTGACTGAACTCTCCATTAAAATGAAAATTGTTATGAAAAAAATGATTATTCCCACTAGTTGTTAATCACATTGCAACTGAAATATCTGTCAAAATAATAGGATTTTTCCCAATATCGTGCAGCCCTTATATTGATATGTGCAGCCCTACATATGAGCCAAATAAACTGTGCCAAAGGATTAATAATATCATCTCGATGTTTTCGTCACTCGTTATAACACAAAATAATAAGTGTAGATGTAATAAAAGCGTACTCAAGCACAAACATCTGCAATTTGGTGCCACTGGTGCAAGTTGAGAGCAATTGTTGGTGCTTACTATTTCACAATTTAACCCACAGCACTGAAACTTTGAAACCAATGAGTCGTGTTTCAGATCCTGAATAAAACGTACTGTGAACAAACTGGTCAGTGAAGCAGCTGTTTTTGTTTTTCATCTTCAGCTGCTTTGGCGTGCATACCACACTGACATCCAGCCACATGTGTCTGCACATAGGTCAACAGTAGCTAGTGGAGTTAGAGTCCTTTTCATAACTTAAAACTATGTGGGTGTGCGTTGTGTTAAGAAAAATTTAAGTGAATGAGAGCGTACATGTTGTGAGTCTGGCAGCATTTCAGAGCTCGAGTTAAGTACTCACAGGCACGGCTGTGCTCCTTTGAGAGTAAGTAGTTGGCAAGTGGCGGGGTGTAGGTGAGACACTGCACTGTGGAGTTGAGGAAGCAGGTGTTCCCGAGGTTGTGGAGGCCGGCTCCCACCCTGTACACGCGCTCCCATTTGAGGGTAAGCTTGTTCCCTGGAAAGAGCATCTTCTGTGGGGCGGGGATCCCATCGCTTTGGCCCCCAACCAGGTTCTCTGAGACTAAAGGAGGAGTCCATCAGAAGAGTACTATACAAGACATTGAAACTGAGCTAGAATGGCTGACTTCAGTTCAGCTTGAGAGCTTACCTTGCCTCTTTATTTGGGCAGGCTCTGTGGCCTTCTGACTCGTTGCACCCTCGTTCCTGGGATTGAGGATCACATACTTGTTCTTCAGGCTGTCCAGTTGATAAGAGAAACCCTTGCTGGCAGGCTCAAACTCTATCTTCTGCAAAAGGACCTTCTTAGCGGAAGAGGCCAACAGTTTGTTGAGATCGCCCTCATCACCCGTCTCCTTTCGGCCAGGTTTTAATGCCTCCTTGAGTTTATCCACTATCGGCATTGTTGGAACATCACTGCAGAGAGAGTAGGATCGAGTGTCAGTGTCATAAATTCTACACACAGTCACTTCACAAGGCCGACATGAAGCTGTGCAAAACAGCAACAGAGCTGCAATGATTATTTGCTAAATATTTTTGTGATAGATTGTTTCGGTCGCTTCTCAAGCTAAAACGTCAAGCATTTGCTGGTTCCAGCTTTTTAAAAGTGGGTATCTGCTGTGTATCTGCTGCTTTTCTTTGTCATTTATGCTAGTAAATGAAGAGCCGTTGGGTTTTGGACTGTTGGTGGGACAAAAGAAGCAATTTGAAGTAGGGTTGCAACTTACCGTTGTTTTAATTTTGATTAATCTTTTGATTTTTTTCTTGGTTAAATGATTAGCTGTTTGTTGACATCCACTAATGTCTTGTTTTACCCTAAAAAAAACATCAGTTTACTGTCATAGATGAGTCAAGAAATAACAAAATATTCACATTTGAGAAGCTGGGATCAGAGAACTTTGACGTTTTTTCATAAAATATGACTGAAACCAATCATCGATTATCAAAATATTTAGTGATTAATTTAATAATCGTTTCATAATTGATTAATTGTTGCAGCTCTAGTTCACACGGTCACTTCACAGCTGAAGCTGCACAAAATACACAAAAGTAGAGGTGCAATGTTTATTCGTACTATAGACTTTGAAAAACTGATGCACATTTTTCACCATTTTCTGACATTTTTATAGATGCTGCACCCCTAGATTAAATATGAAAATCAACTTTAGTCTTTGCTGTTATTTAATGATTGCAAATAAACAATTTGTACAGGGACAAGTGACTTCAGGCAAGTAGATTTCTTACCCATTTGTCTGACCAAGTGAAAAAGTGAAAAAATATTAATGTTGAACCTGCATCTTATTAGGTCTACACCCTCTTCAAAAGCATCTTACAGCACCTTAATTGTCTTTTTTTATGACTGTGTTAATGGGCTTCTGAGCTGAACAGGACCAAAAGTAAAACTTCAGTTAATCAAATAAATGTTGAAATGTATCCCTCAAGCACAAGTGGACAGGGACATGCAGTATATCCTGACATGGCTCCACAAGAGATATAAGTACTAAGTGCATCTGAGGAGCCAGCTGGGTCTTGGCAGCTGTCCCCACAGTTATGCAAGACATCAGACAACGGTAACACAGGGCGAGGGGAGAGTGTGTGAGACAGGAGAGGAGGAGCATTCAGAGCACATGAGGTGTAAACAGCTGCCAGGTCAAATCCTTACAATTTGTTTTGCCTGCATCAATGTTTTTATTGTTATCTTCCACCAACTGGTGTGTATCTTCAATAAAGCTGCAGATCATTTAATATTTTCAGGTTTATCAGCAATAAAACAAAATCAACTAAAAGATAAGAAATTTGAATTGCTTTCCCTTTAAACAGTGCAGCCGAGAGCACTAAAAGGACCATTTCAGTGCAGATAACAGTGTGTCCACATTTCCACAACAACCATCTGCTAGAGTCAGCCGAGTGAATGACTTCTGACGTCTACAAAAGACAGCAGGCAGGCAAAGTGTGTTCAATGCTGACTGAGGAGTGTGTAAACCAATCATTCAGTCGGGATGTAGCCGAGGCGCCCCTGAACACAACAAACCCTCATAAAAGTGAGAGCTTTGCATCATGTGGATGTTACGGCACTACACTAAAAACACCAAAGGCATGATGGAGAGTCGTGCTCATCAGAGTGGGCAGTGACGTCATGAGGAGGGAAGGAGGGCTGAACATGCATTGTATGCACAAGGGCACGATGACCTTCACGTGCGGCTGATACTGATAGAACTAGGAACGACACAGCCTGCAGGGACACAGCTAACTGCAGTGATGCAACTGCAATGTTCACACGCTGACCACAAACGCTAAGGAAGTACACCTCAAAATCTGACATAAAACATACCCTGCTAACTGATTTATTGCTGTGTTTATTGGTGTTTCCTTAACCTTTTGTAATCACAACATAGAAACTATCTCATCTATGTTTTGTGAAATATCCCGAAGATTTTGGAGAGCCTTAGAGTGAGTCTCACCTTTTTTGAACCTGTCTACTGTCTACTCTGTCTACTCTTTTAACCTTTCTTATATAAGTAAACCCAAAATCACTGTTTCCCCTCATTTATTTATGTTGTTATTTATCCGTTTGCAGTCCCTTACAGTAGTATACAAAATACAATTGGTATATATAAGTATCAAAACAGAGGTATCAAACGACTTTATGGTTACTGTAGACCTACATCGATCCCAGTTAAATGAAGATACAATATAATAACAACAATAATAATAACTTAAACAATAATGGTGATACATTTGGTTAAGAAATTTGAATAACAGAAAAGAGAACAAAAAAGAAATATTAATTATACATTTAAATAATAAAATAAGAATTTGAGTGAAACAAAAGGAAATAAAAGTAAAAAGAGGGTTTGGCTCAGGGAAAGTTTTAGTTAGACTGTATTTAATTTTCTGCATTCAATAATATGTTAATTCCGGCCTTCCATTTGCTCAGTTGTGGCGCCTCTGGGTTCCACCAGTTTATAAAATGTCAGAAAATGGTGAAAATTGTTGATCAGTGTTTCCCAAACCTCAAGATGACATCCTTAAATGTCTTTTGTCCACAACCCAGAGATGTTCAGTTTACTGTCATAGAGGAGTAAATAAACTAGAAACTATTTACTTTAAGAAGCTGAAATCAGAGAATTTTGATTTTTTTTCCTTAAAAAATTACTCAAACGCATCAATTATCAAAATCGTTGGCGATTAATCTGATAGTTGATTATTAAATTCTACCTCACATGTGAAGATAGCAAGTGTGGGCTCTGAGACTATTATCACGTATTGGAAATCTCATAAAATGTCACCTTCGGATGTGGACGCTTAAATCTTTTTTTAACATTACATGGGACCTCAATGATAAAGTTAGCTCAACACTGACTGCTGTCCATGTATCAATACCACTGTCAATGAGGACATCACATCACCTTGATTTTAAAAAATACTGACATTTTAAGAGTTCAGTGTTCAGGTATATGCAAACTCTCTAGTTAAATTATTTCTAGCAATGGCTGCGTGATTAATATGTAGTGACCCCTCAAAATGAACATGAAAACAAGTCTCACTTTTATGTCCTCTAATGACTTACACTGGTTATAAAAAAATAATAACGTGTATATCTACATAAAAAACTATAATCACAGGCCAAACATCAGTTTTAAAAAATGCTTTTTGTAGGTTTCTGACAAAATAGAGAGAATATTGACAAACGGCCATTAGAACTTAATATTAGGATCAATTCACAGAAAAAAACAAACCCGAAAAAAATCAACAAAGCGGACTTTACTGAACCTAGGCCTACATGAGTCAGGATGAATTCTTACAAGATGTTCATTTTAAAGAGCTTATATCAATATCCTACTGCAAAAATACATTTAACCTTAATATAGAATTTATTTGGGGTGGCCCAGGCAAATAGATTTGTAGTGACAAAAGAAGATTTTATTTATTTTTTTTGCGATTTTTACCACCACCACACACTTCAAGTGGGTTTAAAGTGGTGACTGAAAGGGGTTAGTTGAGTCAGTACACTGTTGTTGTTGTTGTTGTTATTGTTTTTAGCAGGAAGTGAATGTTGCATGCCTTAAAGAAATTTTCTCCATTCAATTTAAATTTGTGTAAAAATGCACTTGCACTAGGTTCAGGCTAGCTGAAAGGTCTGCTAGAAAGGCATACTTGTGTGCAAATCAACAGACTAGAAAAAAGACTTCCTAATTAAGAGTTATCATGTAAATACAATGCTTTGTTGCAGCTGACTCTTGTGGGTTGGATGATATCAGACTTCTGTGCCAAACAACTCGACCACAGACGCCGAGCAGCACAAATAATGTCAACATACAGGAGACACTTTTTTGTAAGCATTTCAAATGAGCATTTAGAACAGCATCTCTTCAAGGGCCAACATCTAGCTATTTAATTATCTATTTAAATAATTTTTCAAGCACAGCATCAACCTTTGCTGGCTATGGCTTCTCAAAAGTGAGGATTTGTTTCTTCTCTCCATTTTGCACCATTGTAAATTTTGTTTCAAGATAGTTAACTAAAAAGCTTTGGGTTTTGGACTGCTGATGGCTGTACTACAGCAGAAGCTCAACACAGCGAGGATTTCTTTGCATGAGCTGGCTCTGCAAAATCTGAAACCCTGATCAGTGGTAACAGGTATCACAACAAACAGGTATCAACGGAGGACCAGATGAATGTGGCAGTGAGAAGCAGTCCTTGATAAAACAGAATTAAAATAATTAACAATGTAATATCACTACTTGTGCTGAACTGAGACATGTTGTAATCACAATATTCAATATATTGTTAAATCCCTATTAATAAATGCGACTATGTTGTTGGCACAAATAATTAGGGCTGCAACTAAGGATTATTTCCATAATCGATTCTTGTTTAATCGATCAACAGTTGTTTGTCTATAAAATATCAGAAAACAGAGACAAATATTTATCTGTGTTTCCAAGATGACATTCTCAAAAGTCTTGTTTAGAATTTTGACTTTTTTTCTTTAAAAAAGAAATACTCGATCGATTAATCAATGATCAAAATAGTTGGCAATTAATTTAGTGATTGATTTCTGATAAATTAATCGTTGCAGCTTTGAAAATAATGTTGCTGGACAACTTAATATTTAGATGAGAAGTAAATCAACCAAAAAGCAAAAATAATCATACTCTGTTTAGCCTATATCTATAACCAATAGGCACCTCGAATCACACTATCCACTCGTGGACTGAAATCGCGAACTATGGACTTTATGGGGAGCATCTGAACGCAGCACAGCCATGGCTATCACTTCTAAAACCTCTCCATCGTTATTGTTCTATTAGACACCTACTTTGATGTCAGATTTCGCTCATTTCAAGTTCTCCTGACTCGTAATAATGATCTCTATCAACTCCAGTGGCCGGACAGTCTCTGCACACCAGCTAGAGTCAACTCTTAGGGCCAGTCATCGCGGCTTAAATGCTAGGTTGCTAACATCAGCTTCAGCTAAGGTTAATGTCGACCTGGACGATTTTAAGTTTGGAGACATAACGTCGTCATTACTTCACTATATACCTTCACCTATTGAGAATTGGTTGTTTGTATTTTTCTGCTGTCCGCTGTGTCATTTTCTGCCTTTTCACTTGACAGCAGCATCAGCAAATTAGCCATGGAGCTAACTTAACGTGGCGAGAGCTCCAGCCTCCCTCAATGCTGCAATGTGGGTTAGCATCGGAGCGTCCAGGTGGCTAACGGTCCACTAACCTCCACTTCCTGCCTGTTCGTTCAACAACACCACTGCAAATACATGCTAATAATTATTACGCATATTCAAAAGGCGTTTATTCACTTACCTTTCGTTCAATCGTCCAAAATCGTTGACAGTAGAGGGGTCTGCTTCCTCAGCTGTAGCTCTCGAGTCTGGTATTTTCGCCCATGCTGCATTATCAGAGGGCGGGGACAACTATGACTGACAGGGATCAGCAGCCAATCAGAGAGCAGGTCACGCCGTAGCTAAAAGGTTCAGCCAATCAACGCTTAAAGTGACGTAGCGCTGTCGGGAGAGAGCCACACGTGACTTCCAGCCAGCGCTGTTTACCATTGATGCAATCGGCGCGATACATGTGAACAATTTCTACTGTCAATTCCTCTGTAGTGCTCTGCAGTTATGTGAGGCTCTGATCACAGTGATGAAATCAAACAAGCTCTTACTCAGAGAACAATCCCTAGATGAATTAAACCGCTAATTCCCTTGTGTCAATTTCCCCTCTGCCGCTGATTTGACAAAATATTTAATTATCGTAAAATGTCAGCAGATTTCATCCATATTAGGTGACGCCTCCCATGCAGATTTAATGCTGCTGGATAGTCCATGCATTTTACCTCACAAGTGTGGGTCAACTTCACACACAGCAACATAAACAAAGTCAACAATTTTGGTTGATATGCTCTGAATAAGAGTGGGAAAAGTCTTCAGGAATTGTATGAAGGGAAAGTTTTGAAAATCCTACAATAAAATAATATAATACTTTTTAAAAGGCACAGGTTATTTTATGTTTCATTGAAAACCTGGGGTATACAGTAACCCAGAATGTGTTAATTTCCGTATCGCCTGTATAAGTTTTTTTTTTTTTTTTTTTTTTTTTTAGGGAATACGATGAGAAAGGGGAATATGGTAGCCTCATAACACTGGGG
>JAJHUR010089318.1:0-43286 GCA_027495735.1 Lutjanus campechanus | reverse complement strand
AAAAAAAGTGATGACAAGAGGCAGCCTAAATGTTGTGGTGTGGTTGAGCCACCCCGGAAGCACATGGCCACTTCCAGGATGGGAAGATACAAAGTGCACATATTTGGATGGAGGGTTCCCAACATAAGGTGTGGGGACCATCAGGAGTCCCTCAGGAGGTTCCCAGGGGGTCCCCAGCAAAAATAGAAGCAGTAGACAGACATGCTAACATTACAGTATAAGTTTGGAAAAATACTAGAAATTAGACTTGAAGGGATAGTTTGGATTGTTTGTGGTGGAGTTGTATGAGGTACTCATCCATAGTGAATATGATACTAACAGTTGATGGTGGTTGACATGTCCCCAGTTTGAGAACCAGAGAGGCATATCAGTGTAGGATGCAAAGTAGTGTACTGCTGTGGACAAGGTCATCAACAAAATGTATTTAAGCCACATTTAAGCCAAAAAAAAAGTCCAATTTTAAAAAAAAATCACCATCACTTTAAGTATATTTTCCCCCCTTCTATATTTTCCCCCCTTCTCATACAACCCTACATCAAATCATGTGAAATATCCCTTTAAGTAGAAGTAGAAAAGCCAGGCAAAGTATTTATAGCAAACTGCACTAAAGTATCAGTAAAAGTATAAGTGCAGTGAATTATTTCACACTTTCATACATGGTTTTTGATATGGGAGTCTCTGGGGACTGACTTGCCAGTGGCCATTCGAGGAACTGCAGACCTCCGTGTTGCCTTTACTTTTCAGCCCCGGAGGTTGATGCCTAATTTGCTCCAAACACGTTGACTCTTTTCTTTCTTTTCAATATTTCAAAAGTTTGCAACAAATTCACTCGACAGTAATGTGGAAAGACATCTAATTATTTAGTTGTAGCAGGTGCATGTCTCCTCAAATCGATGTACCAGCATCGACAAAATTTGCAAACAAAAAAAAAGGTCCCATGCTTGAGTTAATGAGTTTGATGCATTTCACAAGTTATATTTAGAGTTTTGGCTAGTTGAAAGCAGAAGAACTGCAAAACTAACTGACAGACGCCAAGCCTTGACACACCATAACCTTAAAAAGTTGTTGTGGCACTATGGTGTTAGTTAACATTTGCCTCAGACAAGCAGCAACTTTGTCATCCCCTTGCAATGATGTTTCTTTTTTCAGTCCAATATTTGCTCTTCTTTTAACCCTTTAGTTGACCAACTCACAAGAAAAATATCTCAGTCTTTTAGCTCTGTTTTGGTCTCCACCAACTCCCGAGGGATACTTCTGGCTATTTAGCAGCTAGCTAAATGCTCCATTATCTTTACCAGCTATCTGCTAACTTTGTCTATCAGATAGACAAAGCTTTTTCTGTGCTGCTGAAAACAAGACCGAGAACACAGAGATTGAACCAAATAGTAAATGCGCCTTAAAGATTATGTTTTAAGACATGTAAGTATTCTGCTTTGAATAATAATTTGCGCCCACAAAACTTATGAATCCATGAATATACATTTATTGTTCATTTCAAAAGTTTTACTGTCTGACACAAAATGTCTCTTACTTCACTTTTCAGAGTACGAACACATCAGTGTCAAACTATCACAATTAGCTTCTGACTGGCTTCCAAACTATCCTGTGAGTGGGCTTGTATATCTATGTCTTAAATTCAGATGTAAGATGAGTAAAGAGCAGCTTTCCCTCTTCAGCAGATGAGTGTGAAAACAGTCTCCTGGTGTCAAACATACATCATTCTGCCGAATGAAGTTCAAACATCCATGGAAAGCAACAATGAGTGAAACATTTTTGAATGGAGTTGGCTTTAAAACAAAAACAATCAGCTAAAAGAAGGTGAAACAGCTGCAGAGTTGGGTGCTAATTCTCTGCTCTCAATTCATCACAACCTGTGACCCCTCCCACAGTAGTTGTAGATTCAGTGCTGTTATAAAACTATCAAGTTCTCACTCCCAACTCGTCAAATACAGCAGATTGTTCAGTAACCGTACACTTTAAACTATGACAATGTAAATACCACAGACATACAGACTACATGCTGCAGTGTTGCTGCCATATTGGTCCCATCATGACTGGTCTGTCAACAAAAACATGTAAATGGGGGAGCTGTGTTTTTTTTTTTCTGGATAAAAAGCTCTATAATGTTTACATTTCTCAACCAGTTTCAATTAGTTCATTGTATATTCAAGTGTTCATGATCTACATGGAGTTAAGTTTTTTTTTTTAAACTTTCCTATTTCATGTAGATTATGAACTCTTATATAACATGAGTCACTGAACTTCAGTTGAGCAGCAGCTTCTCTGTTTACATGTATTTGTTGACACACCAGTCTTGACAGGACCAATATGGCAGTGACGTTGATGTATTGCAGCAACAAGCTGAAGTGGTCAATTTGGGGTCTATGTATTAAATATCTATGGTAGGTGCCCCTCTAGTGTCAGTTTTGCACATGCAGGTCTCCACAATCGAGTTAGCAATAATAAATATGCAACATCCAGGTAGACTTTCAAAATAAAGCTTGCTATAGAACATCTCACACAAGTAGACCTTCATGGTCATAATCAGGTGACCTTTTTTTGTCCTAGTAGCTGTAGTCGGGGAGACCTTTTTTCCTCATGGTCAGGTGACTTACCGCAGTAACAATAGTTGGGTGACCTTTGTTGTCATGGTAACAATGATAAACACATGGTTAACATTGTGAAACAGTTGCAGTTTGGTCACCAAAACTACCTGGTTTTATTTTATTAGAAAATCATGGCATGGCTTATAATACGTCTTTACGTATTTTGTTGAGTTGTGTACTTACATTATGTCAGATGTTTCCAACAACGTTCAAACCCAAAGAAATCTGTAATTTATTCATGGTAACTGTTCTAGCCATTGCTGGCTAGTGCTATAACTTCCAGGAAAACATGGCTTACGTCAGACAGTGCGGAAGTAAGTAATAATGTGAATAAAACTTACCTCATCTGTGAACATGATTTCTGTTTGAATCATGTCAGATAAATTTTCATCAGCAGTGGCGGTTATTTAACAATGAAGATAACTCCCGTGATCCCACGCTACTTCACAAAATCATCAGACTACCTCTTTTGTTATTGTTTTAATGTGTGGCAGAACTTATGTATTGTACATTTAAATAAGTTCATTAGACTAGTTACGTAAATTAAGTTACTTATAATACATGACGTAAACATTCCTTTGGTTTCCTGTGTTTGTTTGACCCATCCATCCACCCCACCCCCTCCAAACATGGACTTTCTCGCTCTTTATACCATGTCACCTGACTTTGACGGTGCATCAAAACATCACGCTTGAGAGGCGGCTCCACAATCGATGCTACAGGGGGTACCTACATCATCAAAGTTTGAAGCACAGGGGCATTGACCAAGCTGCCATACTTGGCCGTGAGAACAAGCTGTGATTAATGCTGCTTTAAACTTTACTTAACAAAGGCATAATCTGCAGCTGTTCAGCACCTTTGCTTAACGGATGACTTTTAAAATTTCAGTCCTTGTGATGGTGTGAAGAATCTCAACTGTGAAATAATAGACCTGTGATGTGAAAACTGGTGTGAGAGGGGAGGAGTGGACCTTGCAGCCTGATCTCACTGGTCTTGTTGGTGTATGCATAACATGCCGATGTTTACTGTTTTCACAATATCTATTTTTACATTTGACTTGTCATTTCTCGTCGGGTCTGTGCCGACTCATGCAGAGACGACAAAAATGTGACAGTGTAAAGAGGGACAAAGTCTGCATATGAATGGATGAACCCAGGACATTCATAGAAGAGACCACTGTTCACATTTAACTTACGTCAAGTTACTTAAGTTAAGTTACTTTAATTATGTAACATAACTTATGTAACTAATTACATACCGATTGTAGCCTAAACCATGATCTTTTCCTAAACCTGAGTAGTTTTGTTGCCTTAACCGAACCAACTGTGACCATTTCACATCAAAAACCTTGAAGAAGATCTCCATTTTGACAAAGGTCACCTGACTATTGCTTCCACATCCAAAACTCATAAAATGTGCCAGAGTAAACAGGGTTAAATGACAGAAGAAAAGCTTGAAATGTGTAAACCTAACAAGCAAAATGTCCCTAAAAGTGATATGCTATTTTTTTTGCCATATCAGTAAATCACACTGGACTTTGAGTAAAGAGTTTACACCAGTGAAAGAGGAGATTTGATCTGCAGCGTTTCCTACAGACAAGCGTGCGTCTTATACAGTATCTGGTTTTATTGGAGTCTAGTTGAATGTGTATCTACATAGAATATCTTGATCTTGATTTGGGACTCTGCCATATTCACTTGCACTGGAAGTTGTGTCCTTTTATCACTCATCTTGGGTGGGGGGTGCTTATTTCAAGGAGTTGGCTCTTGATTGAACTCAAATATTTTCATTAGACTTTCGCCTTTGCTTTTATCTGCTCCATCTGCATCAGCATTTTAAAATCTCACCAGTTCAACGCAGGCTTTGCTTTCCCACCAACTAATTCTCATATTTTCCATGTAAGCTGCCTGCCATGAGCGAGCGTACTGTGCCGTACAAGGGCAAACGACAACAACAAAAAGCAGGGAGTCAAATCTACAGTATGTGGGCCGGCTAGGATGCGCTTGGAGTGGTGAAGCCCACGCTCCTCTTCCACCACCTCTCAGCCTTCATCAAAGAGTTACAGAGTGAGATATTGAAGAACAGAAAGCCTGCTGAATAGTCTGCTAATTACATAAATCTTCACCATTACATTTTCTTTACTTCACTCTCCCTCTTTTAAATGCTTTGATTTCATTCTTTTCCAGAACGGGGCTCCAGTCTAAACAGCATTTAGATACAAAGGTGGACGGTACATGCATTTTTTTACTCGAGTAAAAGTACAGATGTGTAAAAAAAACACTCTGGTTATAGTAGAAGTACTTCTTTACTCAAGTAAAAGTGAAAAAGTACAGCCTCTGAAATTTTATCAGCTGTTTCTGTGCAAAGCCAACTGAACCTCACCTTTTCTCTGTGGTCGAGTTTCCGTCTCATCGTTTTTGTTTTGGTGCATCTTTTTTGTCTTGTTTTTCGCCTTGTTGCATCTTTTTGTCGTGTTCTGTCTTTTATGTAAGTTGTTGTCTTTTTGTGCCTTTTTTTCAACTTATTAAGTCATTTACGATGTTTTTGTTTTGTCGTCCTTTACGTCTTTTACGTCTTCTTTGTCTTGTTCTGTCTTTTATGGTTGTTTTTTGTCTTGTTCCATCTTTTACACTCTTTCTATCTTCTTGCATCTATTTTGTCTTGTTGTGTGTTTTACACCATTTTTGGCTTGGTACATCTTTTTCATCTTGTCAGGTGTGTTATGTTGTTCTTGTCTTGGTATATCTTTTTTGTTATGTTACGTGTTTTTGGTCTTAAAACATCTTTAATATCATTATCATCTCGTTACATCTGTCATACATGATATGTACAGATGAATACACCAAGGAATCATCTTTTCTATGTGTTAGCATCTCATTCATTTAGGTTGAAATCGATCTTGATGTCGGGTAGGCGGCGCGCAATGATGCCAAATAAAAATAATCAGTAATTCCCTGAAAATGCATTAAAACTAAAGTAATGAGCCTGATTTGAAAATATAAGGAATGGAAAGTACAGATTTTTGCAAGCAGTTACTTCCCACCTCTGTTTACATGTTTTCTCCCCTCGGTATGTGGAAGAAATATCACTTTAATTGTGAGTCTGAATGCTCCTCAGCTCGAAGGCCTTGGTTTTAACATTTAAATGTGATGTGCTCGAGCTCTGTGTGAAGGTAAATGTTGGCTGGGAAATTCAAATGTCTTTGCTGACGCAGAACATATCTCCTGGATCAGCCATTGTAAGCCTGCTATTGTGTATCTGAGAGTGACTGACTAAGTCTGTGGCATATGTGCACTGCATGCTCGTCTCAGTGTGTGTACATAGTAAATCAATGTGTGTATGAGTGTGTGTCTGAGCACATTTTGCATGTCAGCAGCTTATATATGTGTATGGAAGTCTATGTATGTATGTATGCATCTCTCTCTGTTGATGTGTCCCTGCAACTGTGTGTGTGTGTGTCTGTGTCGGCCTTGTGTGTGTGTGTGTGTGTGTGTGTGTGTGTGTGTGTGTCACTCTGTTTGTGTTTGTGTGTACACTCACGGTACATATGTGTACGTGTTTGCGGCTGCCACAATGGCATCATCACCCGCCCCTGACGCTTTGATTGTTTTCTCCGCCGCAGCAGAAATGCACCAATTAATATTCAGAGAGTGAGTGAGACAGACACATGCACGCTACACACACACACACACATACACACACACACACACACACACACATAGGCACAGAAAACACAAAAAAACAAAACAACAACAACAAAAAAAACAGCCGTGAGGGGAGGGAAGGGGGGAGGGAGACGGGCAGGGAGGTGTGATGGAGAGAGGAGTGAGGGGGGAAGAATTGGGGGAGATGAAATGAAAGATGGGGGAAAGTGTGTGTGTGAGAGAGATGGAGTGAGATAAGGGTGGAGGGTAGAGGGGCGTAGATGAAATCTGATAGAGTAAAAAACAAGAGAAGGAGAGGAAGAAAGGAGTGAGGGATGAGGCTGAGGTGGGGTGAGGAGGAGGTGGAGAGGATCAATATGTACATATTCAGTGAGATATGGTGGGAAATCAATTGAGAGGAGGGGTGGAGGAATTGATTCAGGGGGAGGGAGGTGGAGGTGGGGGGTCGGGAGGGAAGGAGAATACGGAGGAGGAGGAGGAGGAGGAGTGCAGAGGTGGAGTGATATGTGGCTACGGCTGCTGTCCTTTTTGTCGCAGTGTCAGGGTATTGATACTGTAATACACTCCTCCACCCCTCCACCCCACCTCACACAGACACACCATCACCCCCCCACATCACAATGCTGCCGTGACAACGGCTGTCGCGGCGACGCCTACTGGCACAATGCAGCCACAATACAGAGGGCACTGAAGCATCACACACACACACACACACACACACACACACACACTGAGAGAGCAGAGCAGGCCAGAGAGAAAAAAAAGAGAAGAAGAAAGGGGTGGAGAAATATAAGGAGAGAGAGAGAGGTGGAGATTAAGAGGGAGGGAGGAAGATGGATGGATAGAAAGAGGGGGGAGAGAGAAAGAGATGGAGATGGAGAGGAAAGAGGGAGGGGACGTGGATTGATGGAGAGACAGGAGCGAGGGAAGGAAGGAAGGAAGGATGGAGGGAGTGAGGGTGGGAGGTGGAGGAGAGATATGGCGGGATAATATTACATGTGTAAAATGCCGGAGGGTGTGTGCCCATAGAAACATGTTTAATGGCTTTTATGATTGCGGGGAAGGTTGTGTGAGGTGCCAGTGATGTATGCACTGCATGTGTGCAAACAACAAGGTGTTTATGGTGAAACGTGGATCCATGTTGGATACTTCATATTTATACTACCTGTGTCTAGACAGTGTGCATCAATATGTAAACGTGTGCATGTATATAGATTATAACAGTATTCTGTTGGGATTTTTAGGTTGTACTGTTAATAATGAGTGGGGTTTTTTTATAGCTTTCATGCTTTTTTGCATAGTTATTTCTAAAAAATGTTAATATATCTACAGGATATTCATGTATCTCCAAAATATCAGCCCAGTTTTTGGCTGTACAACTAAGCATTTTTCAGCTGATCCAATAGAGCTGCGACTAAGGTTTCATTTCAACATTGCAGGGGTCACATATCATGTAGGGCAAGAAAGCCTCAGACACTTTATTCTGATGATTTTTATGCACCAATTTTTGCCTTTTCTGCAACAATTTACTGTATGGTGGAAATGTATTTATTTGTGTCAAGGAAAACACAAAACTCAGGTGCCAGTTCAATAATGGAATAATAATAATATTGTAATAAATATAATGGAAAATAATACAGTAGGGCTGTCGGGCAAGTGGTTTGTCAAAATAAAAGTCCTCTGCTATTTTTGTGTTTCTATTGAGAGGGACGGATGCACGAGTTCTAAATACTGTGGGGAACCCGTTCTCTCCATCAACCCCCAAAATCTACACCTATGGCTGCAAGAATTAATCAATGAAACGATTCATTTTTTTGCACATACTAGAGTCATGGTTGGCTACTTTTATTTAATTTCATTAAAGAAGCATTAGCAGTTTAAGTTGCAAGGAAAAACAACTTTTATATGAGCAAAAATGCTGTGAGCATTAGATTTATTATTTAACTGGAAGAGGTCACTCAGTAGTGTGCAGAGCTCCGCCTCCTTAAATGTGAGGATATGTATCATTTATGATCAATGGTCAATAAAAGGTTGGGTTTGGGTTTTGGACTGTTGGTTGGACAAAAGAAGAAATTAGAAGATTGCACTTTGGGCTCTGGGAAATAGTGAGCAATGAGCTTCTTTTTTTTTGACATTTTATAGACGAAAAATCATGTAAACGCACAATATTTTCTTCATTGTTAAACAACCACCATAATTGTTAGAAATCTGACATGACTCAGGCAGGAATCATGGTCACGGACAAGGTAATATTAAAGTTTAATTCACCTCTTATTCTCCAGCACTACTAGTACCCTTTTAGACAATTGTGAAAAGTTTTGTCATAATTAGCATATAAATGCTTGAGTTTTGGGGCAAAAAGGTGTTTTATGACGTCACAGCGACCTTTGACCCCGACAGTCTAATCAGTTCGTCCTTGAGTCCAAGTGGACTTCTGTAGCAAATTTAAGATAATTACTTTGAAGCGTTCCTGAGATATCGTGTTCACAAGAATGAGATTGACGTGAGGCCACATTGACCTTTGACCGCCAAAATCTACTCAGGTCATCTTTGAGTCCAAGTGGACATTTGTGCCAAGTTTGAAGAAATTCCCTCAAGGTGTTCATGAAATATTGAGTTTACAAGAATGGGATGACCCATAAACGTAATGCCTGAGGCCGCAGCTGTTGCTGGTGTAGTGACGCAAAAAGAAGGTTCATCAAGGTTTTTGAAAAACTGTGAATCACAGAGGTCTTCAAGATTACAGTCATGAATGTCCACCAAAAAAAAGTTGGCTGTTTGGTCCAGTGGTATGTGAGGTTACCTGCAGACACGCTTACACACGCACACACAAGCGATCACATGATCACCTCCAGACACACACCTGTCAGAGATCATTTTTCAAGTCGTCACATTAGTTTTTTAATGTTGCAATAAATATCGTATTGTTTATTTTGGTACTCTCATACCTTGAGTTTTTGGTATTGTTACATCCCTATTTGCTGTACTGTAAGTCTGTCGCTGAAAAATATTTTTTAGCACAGATGAAGCTGTAATGTGGACTATTTATCATGCTATTATTGCTCTTACAATTATCCTACTGTATCGTACATATATTCTGCTGTATGTTCTGAAAAATATTTTTCAACACAAATCAAGCTGTAAAACCTGAAACTAGTGTTCACAGGTTTGTTTAAGAGGGAATATTTACTTAGAGATTGTTCCTCATTGCTTTAAATCATTTGCGTCAACTTCTTATTGTGGTTTCCTCTTTACTAGAGTTTTATCTGATTTAATAATGAAACATATTTCTCAGCTCAAATCAAGCTGCAAAGCTGTCATTTTTCTTTGTTTTTTAACATTACAGTAAATATCGTATTGTGGACTTTTTATCGTGGTATCATCTTATCTTGAGTTTTTGGTATTGTTACAGCCTCATTTGCTATACTGAAAGTCTGCTGTATGAAAAATATTTTTCAACACAAATAAAGGCTGTAAAGGTTTTTAATATCTTAATAAATATAATAGCATGGGTGTTGTGTTGTGGTATTATCATACGTTACCATTTTGGTATCTTAGCATCCTTCTTTGTTTTAATGTAAGTCTGCTGCATTCTGCGTACAACACAAATCAAGCTGTAAAGTTGTTACAAGTTGTTTAAATATCACGATAATGATTAATATCGGATCGTGAACTATTTTTCATGCTATCATTGTACTGTATCGTACGTATTTACTGTAAGTCTGGGTTATACTGCTGCATGCTCTGCAGCTGAAAAATATTTTTCAACACAAATCAAGCTGTAATGTTGCCATTTTTCTTTCTTTCTTTCTGTCTTTTCTGTTTTATAACATTGCGATTGAGACTGGATCATGAACTTTTTACTGTGCATGTGTATTATTGTTAACATCTTTATTTATACTCTACATCTGCTGCAGATTGCGCTGCTAAAAATATTTTTCAGCACAAATCAAGCTTTATACCTGAAATCAGTGTTCAAAGGTTTGGTTAAGTTGCAGATTGTTCCTCCGTGCTTTAAATCATTGGTGTCAAACTTGTATTCAAAGCAGAAAAAAATAGAATAAAATGGAAAAAAAAACACACTGCCTGCTTTGACCTCCCTTTGCCAAAATGTCTGCGCCGGCATATTACTGTATCTCCCCTCAACATGCACTCTCATTTACAAAAGAAACGCTTGGCTGGCTGCCTATAAGTCAGTTTATCCGCGTGAGATGACCAACGTCCCTCTTTTTCTTTCTCTTTTTTTTTTCTCCCTCTCACTATCTCATACAGTGTGTGTGTGTGTGTATGATCTATAGTTCCCTGCCTCCCCCCCTCCTCCCTCCATCACCCCCTCCTCCATCCTCCCTCCCTCACCCTAACCCTTCTTAATATGATGTAAAAAGCTAATCGCATGCAAATGTCTGTTGTCCCGGTAACCGGGCCTGAAAAATCCCTTTGATGTTTCCCCCGACTCATTCTCTTCACGTTCTCTTTGTTCGCCACAGTCTCGCTGCTTTGTCAACATCCCCCCTTTTACCCCGCTCGCTCTCTCTCCTTCATCCATTCTGCAGCTCTCTCGGCCCTCACTCTTAGTTCTCTCCATTAGAAAAAAAAAAAGTTCTAACTCTACTTTGTGTCTCCCTCTTTCTATAAGCCCCCCTCTCTATTCTTCCTCTCTTTTTTTTCCTCCTCGTGCTCCTGCTCTCCCCTTGACTGTGCCTCTCTGTCTGTCTGCCCCTTCGCCCTCGCTCATTTCCCATCATTCCCACCTACTGTCTCCTGTCCTTCTCCTCTGTCGCTCCCTTTCTCTCTCCCTCAGTTCTGCCCCTTCCTGTCCCCCCTCCTCCTCCTCCTCCCCCTCTCTTTTGCCCAGCCTTTATCTCTCATTCCTCTCCTCTATGTCCCTCACATGCACAGATGGACACACACACTCACTGCCCTCCCCTCCTTCAGAGAATTTGATCCCTGGAACTATTTGATATGGCGCTGCACTGTAGTTATCTAATCATTCTGGGGTTTTGTGAGGCCTGGTGGAGGCAGCGGCACAGCTGGCTCTCACAGAAGAGACCCCGCTCATTACAGCAAGTTGGAGGTGAGGAGGTTACAGGCCTCATTTTGAGGTTAGACCTGCTAAAAAGGTTCAAGCACAACCTCTAACCCTCCATCACCGTCCCACCACCACCACCACCACCCCCCATTTAAATATCCTCAGAGAGATTTGTATCCAGTTTTAATTCAACACAGAAAAAAATAACAGTACAATTTTATCAAGTAAGCATACACTCTTAAATAAAGGTTCTAACTAGAACCATAAAAGGTTCTTTGGCTTGTCCCTGTATAAGAACAGGTTCCAAGTAAAACCGTTTATAACGGTTCTATTTGAAACTCTTTCAGAGACTTATTACCTGGAACCAAGCATAAAGAGTTATACCTAGAACCATCTGTGAAAGGTTTCATCCAGGTTCTGCCAAGAACCTTTTTATATTCCACGGGATTCATCTCGAATCCAACTAGGATGTTCTGCTGAGGACCTTCTATATTCCAAGGGTTTTATCAAAAACCCGCCCACTGTTATTCCTAGAAACATCCCTTAAAGGTCTCTGAGGCTTTCCTCAAATCCTTCTGCGAGGTTCTGAAGGAGAACCCATCTACTGTGTGATGGTTCCACCCAGAACTCTCTCTGGGGGTTCTATCCAGAGTCTTTCCACTTTTTAAGGGTGCTAATAAGGTCGAAGTCAAGGGGTTCTACCAAGAACCTCTATATATTTTTAAGGTTTCATCTGAAACCCACCCTGGGGGTTTGACTTAGAACTTTTCTGTATCCCAAGGATTTTTTTCAAGAACCCACATGGGGTTTATATGTCAATGGTTTTATCTATAACCCATCCAGGTTGTTCTACCGAGAACACTTTTTTTATTTGATCTAGAACACACTTAGAGGGTTCTACTTATAACATTATAATATTTTTCAAGGGTTTTATCTAGAGTACAACTCACACAGTTCTACTGAGAACCCGTTTATATTACGGCACAAAGAATCCAACGTTAATTCATTATTTAATTAATTCCTCAAAAAATGGTTCTTTAGAAGTAAATGGTTCTGGGTAAAACCTCTGCCCTTCAGGCAGAACCTTTTTGGAACCTTTATTTCTAATAGTGTAGCATGCATTTCAAACATTCCACATTCTTTCCAAAAATGTAAACATCAGGCAGTCATAGCAACAGAGCAAGAGAAAAAGTTTCCATACATTAATACTGTCTTGCTGTGGCGTACAAAAAAGTGAGGAATTCTGCATATGACAATCTATACCGCAGTAAGAATGAAAGATGGTGTTCATTACATCGCTTCCAATATAATGCAATGTACCAAACAGCTAAAGGCTATGAAGTGTACGAGGCTTCTCCAAGCCAACAAATTACATATTGATTCAGAAACGGCTCAATAGCCATTTGCAATTTTTGAATTTGAATGCAGATATGAAACGTGCTAAATCTGATAACAGCGACAAGCTGCTGCTGTCTGCAGACACAAGCTTAACCTCCTGCTGCTGCTGGCTTTCGCTACCTGATGGTTTCATATTGTACCTTAAGCATGATATTGTTTGATAGTGATACACACGTGCTATCCAATCAAACTGGATGATGATTGGTTTTACTGACTGTTGCTTGCTGCCATAAATAATGAACTACATCATATTAACTATTGAAACATTTTCTTTTTGGCCGCATCGTAACAAAAATGATAAGTTCAACACATGTTGTGCATCATTTTGCACTGATGTAATTTCCTCATAGAGTGTTTTTTTGTTCTGTGAGGTTGAGAAAAACTCAGCAGTGTAACATGTATGTCTATTAATGAACCCACGAGGGAGTCTAGCAGAGTAGTAGAGGTTAAGCTGCTGTTCTGCAAGTTATTTTTGTAGCATGTTCCATTAGTTTTGAGATATGATATCTTAAAGGGATAGTTCAGATTTTAGCCATTTAAGAAAGGCCTGCTTGAAGAAATCAATGTCAGTTTAAGTGTATACTATATTTAGAATATTTTCAGTGCTTTATTTTGCTGTTGGACAGCCTTTTTCAACAGAAAACCTCCACTATATAAGCCAAATATTGCTCTCTTTTGCTCAACCAAACTCCATAGGTGAAGTCAGTAATTTTGCCTTGCAAAACACAGGAGTTGCCAGCCTACTACTGCCTCGATCAGTTAGTTTTTTGTGTTATTGTGTGACTTTGGTGAATCCAAAGTAACCCTTTCAATCACTAAATTCATACAATAACAAACAAACAAATTAACCAATCAAGACAGCGGCAGACCAGCAACTCCCGTGTTTTGTGTTTTAAAATGACTGATTTTGCCAGTGGAGTCTGGTTGGCAGTTTCCTGTCACAAAAGGCTGTCCAGCAGCAAGGTAAACTGGTGAAATCATTCTAAATATCGCACACACTTAAAATGATATAGATTTTTTTTGTATGGACCTTTGTTTAAGTGGCTAAAATATGTTTTGTTGCTGATCCTATCCACAGCAGTACATTGTTCAGCTTTGTCTCTGCTTCTCCAAACTGGAGGCGTGTCTCCCACCATCTACTGTAGGTAACACACTGACTGGATAAGTGCCTTATACTGTACAACCTCACTCCAAATAATTGGAACTATCCCTTTAAATCTGTAGCAAGGGAGTTTTACGTCTAACATCTGTTACATTCAAGGCCTTGCCAAATGATTTCACATAATACTGATCACGCCTATCACTGCCAGGTAATGGGCGTAATCAGTATCTCTATATTTTGGATGACACTCCCAGTCTGGTGCAACTGTAGTGATGTGTTTTGTATCAGTCAACAATGATTGGTTTGCCAGAGCTGAAGCGGGGAGCAACCATAGCGACAGAGTGTGGTTGGAGTCATACATCATAAGCACGTGTCGAAAGTGTGCATGTAATTTCTCTCTCTGCCAGAAGGAGTGATGTTGAAACTCAAAAACAGAAGCGGAAAAGAAACATTTTGGGGTATTCTAGCGGATTTTGGTGCTTTTGTGCCACTGTATCATGCTTTGCAGCTATAGCCAGATTTGCTATCATGGACGGCAGCATTTCCAACACATGCTTGAGCTCCCACCAAGCTTCTGAAATATCACCCTGACTCTTTGCGATATTGATTTTTTGTTGTGGTTGAACTTGATTATTCGGGGGGGTCACGACTTGAACCACTGTTCTAGGAAAATGTCTTCCTTTGAGTAACAAACTAGAAGTCAGAAGTCAGAAGCAAATTATCTCTTTAAGACTAATCATAAGTAGTTCATGTCTTCTGGCTGCAAGCACAAAACCAGTAAAACCAGAATGTAGCACATCGAACAGATCCACCTTTCTCCATTTTATGGAGGAAGCAGTCCAATCAGGAAAGCTCAGACTAAAAGTAACAACAATACCTCTTTGTACACAAATGAACATTGCACAGACACCCATTTTATACCTTTGGCATATAGAATATGGCATCTCATATTAAAGGTATAGTATTAAATTCATTATCAGTACACTGAAGAACATTTTTAAGGCACCAAGAAGCTCATGTTGCTGACATAAGTTACACTTTAAAGAAGCCCTTAAATCCTTGCCACTCATTAGCTTAAACAAACTGAGTAACAGAGTGTGTAGCAGTCGGATATGATACTGTAAGACCTTCCGTTCGTCGTCAAGGCAGTGTTTACTGTAAGTGTCCTGATGCTGATTTAGCCACTGTACCAGGCTCTAAAATGGCCTCAGTGAGCGTGTGTGAGCGTGTGAATAGTGCTCCACTGTCTAACAATAAGAATGACTGCATGTGTTGAGGGACACTGTGTGTGTCTGTGTGTGTGTGTGAGTGTGTGTATGTGTGTGTGTGTATGCTCACACCACCCCTGCCTCATTTACATAGATGCAATCACACCTAGCCTATGCCACGCATTTTTACACAGGCAGGAGGAGAGGAATAAAAAGCCTACAGTACTCCATTCAGCGTTATGAAAATGACAAAGTACATAATACATTCTAAATCTGCAATCCTACTGTGGATTTACGCCCTCTATATCACTTCCTGTTTATTATCAGATGCTGGAGCATGTGATGCGTACAGTCAGCCAGCCAGGCAGTCAGTGGTTCAGACCAAGTGGTTTGGCCTAGTGGGGAGCCGCGGGGCAGACAATGGCCACACTGTGTGGCTGAAGTGCCTTTGGTGTCAATGACTCTGCCAGCAACTGAGACTGGCAGATCCAAAATGGCGGAGTGCAGAGAGCCCTGCTGGTGCTTGTCATGCTTTAAACAGGGCAGTTTTGATCCTTTTTGGAGGCAGCTTTTCTTTGGGGGCTCATATCAGAGCGTTTTAAAAAATGGCTCCAGTTAATCTGCTGGCATTTTATTTGTTTTAAGGAGGTGAAGGGGGCAAGAGGGAACAGGGGAAGGAGAGCGAGCATGTGGGAGAAGTTCAAATAAGAGTCTAAGGGTCTCTCTTTTTTGTCTTCTTGCTCCTCAAAGTCCAGTTTGGCGTGCCCAGAGGTGGAGTAGAGATGATTAATATCTTCAAAAAGTCCAAGGTCCAGTTCAGATTCTGTAAAAAGACACAGCAAGAGAGAAAATGAGACAAAAAGAAATCAAATATTACATTTATTTTAAATAAATATTAAAGGAAAAATTCACCACTTTTTATTTGGATGTCCAGTAGGGCTGGGTATCATTGAAAATATTTCTATACCGGTACCAATACCCTGACTTTGATACAAATACCTGAATGAAACTCAATTTCAATTTTATTTGAATCAAGCCTAACATAAAGAAAATTACATTTCACGCTGTAGTACAATCCCTCTCTTTAAAGGGGGAAGTTGTTCAAAGACCTGGGAGGAGAAACTGTTTTTACTCTGCACACTTTACTCAACCTGGATAACTGGACTAAAATGAAGAAACTGAAATATAAAAAATATAAACAACTGTCAAAAGAAACATTAATAACAAACAGTAGTCTGCCTAATCCAAACAAAAAGAAGAAAGAGGAGGAAATAATTGTGTAGGTGACGATTGTGGTGCTGGAAAATACTGGCAGACTGAGACCTCTTACTTTCTCTGTGCAAAAGAGCAGCTAGCCTGGATCCTTAAACCCGGGTTCAACAATTAGTCGATGTAGTCAACGAAAGATCACGGCAAAGAAAATAATTAGCTGCAGGATTTACTGGACATTGCTTATCATGGGAGCACGTCAGCAATGCACAAACATTTGAACAGAAATTACGTTGAACATGTGGATGATGCAGACTCAGACTTGACTCAGCAAAATAACTTGTTAGCTAGCTTGCAGTTAAAAGCCAGAACAACTCTGTCTATACCTGCGTGCAGGATTCCAGAATCAAGAACCAAAAAATATAAAACATGGACCGCCACAAATAGATTTTCTATTTTTGGAACTGTGCTCCTCTCTCTCAGTCGTGTCTAGAAGGGAACCTTTGATTTACAAAACTCTGGCGTGATTTGTACTGATCGCTCCTGCGATCTTTAGTGGTTCTGGGGTTCTGCTCTCTGACTCAACCTTCTCTGTCTCTCACAAACTCGGGTGAAAAAAATTAAAAACATGAGCTTCATTTTTTGGGCAACTAGTCAATTAATTGTTTCAATAATGATTAATAATGACTATCAAAATGCTCATTAGTTTGCAGCCCTAACCACAACAAATGCCAATGATTTATATCTTTTTTTCAGCACATCACTTACACGACTTGGCAATTTTTTCACTTCGGCAAACTGTATCAATATATTTGGCCCAAAACACACAAAACACGAAAAATATGATCAAATTTATATGACAATAGTTCTGTGACATAATTTTTATGCTGCAATGTCTTGAACCACTCACCACTACAAAATCTGATACCGATTGACAAGGCATTTTTCAGTACTCGATTATATCTAAGCAATTCAGTTGGTGCCATAAAAGCATAGAAGTTCCGCATCCAGCCCTTTTGTCCAGTCAGTGTTGATAGTAAATTTAGTGATTTTAAACTATAAATTCCTCAGTGTGTGGATTATTGATCAAGACAGCTGAGTTCTCCTCCTCACGGAGTTGTGCTGTTACTTTGTTGGTCAAAACAGTGATAACTTACAAAAATACTCATCTAGCACGCCTCCAGCTAAATCCAAGCCGAAACATCCAGTAGTCCTTCCTAAACACCAACAACATCACTGTGACATCACTGGATGCAGGAGGAACAACAGATTTTGCAGCAGGAGAACTCAGTTTTCTCGGTCAGTATAGCACACACTGAGGGATTTACTGCCGCAGTTGAGTACATTTGCCATCAACACTGAATGAATATCTGCCTTAAAAGTGGCGAGTTTTCCCTTTAAGCATTTGTGATTTCTTTCAGAAGGAACAGAGCAGGGAATCATTAAAATGGGAAAAGCCTTGACATGAGCGGCAAATGTAAAGAGAGCAACAACAGAGAGAAAAAAAGACCAAAGAAATGTGTAATAAACACTTACTGTTATTGAGATGACAGTTACACAGCTGTAGAGGGAGACTGACTCTGAAGGGAAAAAAAAAACAAAAAAAAAACAGCAACAGTCACATTTTTAATTCTGCGCTAAAGTGTGTGTGCATGCCAAAGCGCGTGTGTACGTGGGCACAAGCGGCAATCCTCCCTCTGTTGTTGAATATGTGCATATCGCTGTCTGTGTGTTTGCCCTATCTGTTTGGGCTGCGTGTGTCCGTCTGTCTGTCAATCTGTTCCCTCCGCAGTCTGTTTGCCAATCTGTCATATTCTGTTTGCTAGATAAGGAGATTGAGAGAATGTGTGTTTGTGTGTGTGTGTGCACAGAGCAAATTCATTTAAACCATGGAGATGAGGGGCAGGTATTGCTGTTTCCTTACAGCTAAGAGATGCATACACACTGTCTTCACTTTCCTAATAGCCTATATACTGTAGGTTACATACAAGAACATTTAAGATTAGTTTTCTATTTTGCAAAATAATAAAATAAAAAAATCATGTATATTTAAAGGGGAAATCACTGTCAAATTGTCAAATTATAATGTTTCGCTCGTCTTCGCTCCTGCAGTGTTCTTGCAACCTGTCTGAGCTTCCTTGAGTCTTGGGAGGAGGGGACCGGGGGAAACAACTCGCGTCAACCAGAGACTGTATATTAAATAGCATTTCAACCTATTTAATCTCGAGTCTATGTCTCCAACTTGCTATTTGGTCTGCAGTACTCATTTTTGGATGCACAATTGTTATACATTGCTCCTTTACTACATGAAAAAGAGATAAACTTATTGTGCTTGAAAGATTGTAAAACCCAAAGGACTTTTAAACGCAGTAATGCAGAAAAAGAACCATGCAAGAACATAAGGTTAGTAAATTACTGATACCAGATTAGAAATTGACAAATTTCAGGCATCTGAGGTCTGAGACACTGCCCATGCCTACTGTCTCTCCTCTCATTCCTTGTCCCCTCGATATCCAGTATCAAATGGAGGCAAACATTCTTGCAGAGGTGGATGATCTACTTTATTTATTTAGTGTTTTTAAGTTTTTGTGCCTTCATTAGACAGATATATTAAAGAAATGAAAGAAAATGAGAGAGAGAGACAGAAGGGGGCTTAGTGTTGATGTTGACGTAGGGTTTGGTTTGGTTTGATTCTGTCAACTGTAAACAGAACACACCGTTTCACATATTCACCAAGAAAACGCAAACTAAAACACACAATCAAACTAACAGTCAACAGCATATGAAAGTGTTAAACATAAAACTGATGCATGACAATCATAAAATCCCTACAAGTTAACATTACTCGTAAATTAAAGTGAAATAAGTAGGGGGAATCCCCGGCGTATAAAAGCAAACATTGAGAGTAAAGTTGAAAGTGACACTTATTTTTATGTTTGTGTATGTAACCACAGTGAGTTTGGTTTCTCTCACTCTGTCTCATTAGCCCAGCCTTTCTAATCTCCACACCATCCCTGCTTCTAATAATGAAACAAAGCCTGTGAGCTCGCTCCATATCATACTTTGCTCACAAATGCTCACTGCAACATACTGTATGTCCAACGCTCAGCTTGCTCCTTTGCTGCCGTGCCTGCTGTCACACTGCTCACCTGAAAGCTATGCTGTCATTTAGGCCTGTCATTACTATAATCGCATGATTGCGAAATCTGAGCTGACCGCAATCATTTTGCATAATTGTTAAAATTGTTTCCATTAACCTATAAAAACAGCTGGATGAAACTAACAGAAATGTCATATTTCCACATCGTTTTGAGGTCTGACTGGCGCGCTTCTAATCCCCTCGCTGCGCTGCCTTCTTCTGCTGAGGGTTCAATGACACCTGAGTGGAGAATTACCTCACCAACTGGCACTTAACGCATTATTTGCATTTTCTTTTGCATACCTTCTGTACATTTGTTTAAAATTTGTGCTACCTGGTTGTGAGTAACAATGATTTGACCGATTGAGTCATATGTTTAGTTTATTTATTGGTACCTATTGCTGTAATTTCTTTGTATATTTCAATAATAGGCTTTGTATAAAATATTTAAGTTATTACTGCAGACCACATACTCACCAAGACTGGCAAATTAACTGCACTATGATGTACACCAACTGTGCAACATCAGAACTTGTTCAGGTGTCATGTCACTTCATGCTGTGCAATATTTCACAGAGGTGTATTTTCATTTCATTGTGCAATATCAATACTTCAGTCAGGTGTATCATCATTCCAGTGTGTAATATCAATATTCCCTCTGTGCACTGGTGTAAATTCAACCGTTGAGTCTCTTTACATTGCATACACTGTGCCTATTCTTATATTTTCTCTTGTTTATATAGCTTGTTTACTATTTATTGTCGCTTGTTTTGCTTTAACAGGAAAATCTTATTTTATTTAATTGACATCTGCCATGTACAATTTTGTTACCAAAGCCTACAGGCAAACAGCAGTGCATTAGGCTTATACGATAACAGAGGCATAAAATGAACAGAAAAAACTTAAATTGTTTGTATTACTGGGAACTGTTTGACCATGTTCAACATTGCAAACTGCACCCTGATAGTTCCTGAGCCATTAGGAAGTCCTGTCAGAAGATTTTTTTAGGAAGTATGGCTACATTTTATGAGCTCCTAAAAAAGACCTCCTGCTATTTGCAAAGACCCTGTGGTTCCAGTAGAAACCTGCACCTCATATTCCTCACATTTTTTAAATCTATAATTAACCATGGTGAGTTATTTCTCCAAATGAAAATGCTTGATCCACTTTGGAGTCACTGAACTGTGAGTTATTTGACCCCACCTGTGAGTAACTTGTTGATCCAGAGCTTCTCCTGGGGTCTCTCCCAGACGCCGGGGATCCCCCCTCCTTCTGACTGCCGACGGAGGAGGAGTCTGAGCAGCTACTGTGGACTGAGAGACAGAGGAAATGCGTGCGTGAGAGAGGTAGGAATGGGTTAACAGAAAGCATCAAAACACCATAAATCCAATTAAAATATGTAATATGCCCCAAAATAATGATGCTGTCCTGCATTCAGGTATTACTTGCATGCATGGATAGTTTGTCATTCACATTAGCACTTTAATAATGTAAAAAATGATTGTATCATAATGTTTTCTTGACATAAAAAACATGAGGGACTGGGTGTGGGAGAGACAAAGAGAGGAGTCAGAGAGACGAGGCATTTTTCTCATCCTGTTCAATGAATTTCTAACACTGTGCTCTGTCCCAGAGGACAATTCATGCATTGAAATCCTGAGCTGCTGCACTCAATGAGACACCTGGTGAGCAGTATGTGCATTACACTGGCCTATGAATGGGAAATCACTTTGGCTCTAGGGCAACAGCGGCCTTTGGAGACTGGATGGTGGGTCTGGAATCTGAAGAATTAGATTTCAGATTGTGTGTTTTTATTTTAATTTTTTTATGCTTTAACCCCGTGGACCTGGTTTCTTAAAGGGAAACTCCACCTTCAGATGTTGTAATATGATTTTACAGTATAGCATCAATTTGTCATGTGTTTTCAAGGGTTATTTTGTGACAAAAATCATACTCTTCTTCAACCTGCCTCTTATGGCTCCATCTCAGTTGGTAATTTTCTCAATTTTCAGATGAAATTCTGACTATATTCAGCAGGGAACTGTTGTGAACCTGTTGCTGACTGTAAGTGTAGGTGGAGAGTGTGTTAATGATGCTGATAGCATTAAGTATAATAGTAAGAGCAAGATAATGACCATTTTTTCACTGGCAACTGTTTGGCTGTTTTTTTAATGGACTTTCATAGAACTGGCACATTCCTCTTAATCCAAATCACGACCTCGATATTGAACAGATATTTACACTGAAATTTTAGATGCTGAAAGTGATCAAACTGCATTATAGCTAGTCAGAATATAAATATTTTTGGGCAGTTATTTCCAAGAGTAGGGATGGGCAATACGATGAAAATCCTCCTAACATTATTCTGGTAGCACTGTTTTTTTATATGAACAATGGAGTGAATGACTATGCATAATATAGTCGTATTCATAGTGATAAACCAAGAGAGAGTTATCACTCAGTGTGGCAGTTCCCCTCAGCTCTACAGAATGTTTCAGCTAATTCATATTTCAGCTCAGATATTCCATTATTCAATGTTTTAAGGAAAATTTGTTATCAAAATGTTTGTTGTTAACATGATTCTGTGACCTGGACTCTTCCAGGTCTCCATAGTGGAGAGGAGGTCGTGTTACTCAGGTCCAACGGGCAACCCCTTAAGTCTACGTGGCGGCACTTGAGGTCTCCATGGTGGGGAGGAGGTTGTGTGGTTTGACATGGTCATGGACCCAATTCTGTGTATTACAAACTCTGTCTTTAATATTGTATTTCTTGTGATGCTCTGTTCTGTACACAGGACATCTATTGCACACCCGTCCATCCTGAGAGCGGGATCCCTCTTCTCTGGTTTTTCCTGAGGTTTCTCCCATTTTTTTCCCCTGTTAAAGGGGTTTTTGGAGAGTTTTCCTGCACCCTTTTGAGGGTTTACAGAACTCGGGGTGTTATACACTGTGCAGACTGTAAAGCCCCTTGAGGCAAATTGTGATTTGGGGATATACAAATAAAATTTGACTTGGCTTGACTTGTTTTGGCTTTGTGCAGGGACAGACACTTAATATTTTTAAGCACTGGCCTCACGAGCAACAAAGCCCCGATATTTGTTGGCCAAGGTGAATTTTTGGTGGCCAAAATGTTAACTTGTGTAAAAACAACACAGAAAAAGTAATTCAACACAAATTAACACAACTTTTCTCAATCGTGAAACTTGTTGGTCACTTTTCTCATGAATTGTGATGTAGTGTTTCCTGAGGGTATTGTTTCCAATGAAGAACAAGCAAGACTTCTTGTCTAGTTGAGGAATCTAGCAGCACACACAGCAATACATCATGTCCTTAGATGTGTCATATTCTAAATATAAGGATTTCATTAGCGGTTTGAGTAGCCTCAGTAAACCCAGACTTCAGTAGCTAGCCATTGATGAGTACTGTTCTGTTTGCTGTTTTCATAGGAAGTTGACCTCAAAGGCATGAAGCAATCAGGATGTTTGTGGAACTGTAACATTCTGTTAGTGAAGGCTCATACTATGTGGATAAAACTTGGCCATCTACATGGAATATTTGGTGGCCACAGACTAACTTTTGGTGGCCACAGACCATCAGGCCATGGTTAATGTCGACCTCTCGGCTTTCAACTTTGCTGTACGGTCAGCTCAGTCTCACTGTCTACCCTCCCATATGCTACCTACAGACATCAGGTAGCATTTGGCAGGGTCTGTCCACTATGTGTGCAAACAGCTGACAACAATAGCAGCTAGCTATAACAAACAGTGCAACATTTAGCAGCTAAATAGCCACGCGATTTTCTCAGGAGTTGGGGGAGTCCCAAACAAAGCAAAAAATTAAGTGAATTTTGGACATTCAACAGATGGACAATGGACTGCCCATTGTTTGGACAGTCTATTGTCCACCTGTTGAATGTCCCTGTTGGACCCATCATTGCCCACCTGCCCCATTATTCCAAAAGTCTGAAAATTTTTCCTCGGGACAGAAAGCCCATTTTTCCATTATCCCAAAACAGAAGCCTACTGATCCGAAGGGCCATTTAGAAAATACACACTTACAAGTTTTTGCCTTTAATAGCCTAGTGTATCTGACATGCAAACATAAAGTGACCGTCATCAGATGACCTTCGTCGTCATAGTAACAATAGTCAGGTGACCGTCAGTTATACCAGGCTGATATTATTAGACCAATGGGCCTTAATTCGGAGCAACTGGTGTTTGTGTTCAGTATAACAATCTGTCAGACAAATGGGCTTTTTATTGGGAATAATGGGCCATCAGAGCAATGACACAGTAGCGTCTGCTGAATGTGTAAGTACGGAGCTGTTTGTTAACTGTAGCAGCTTTCTGTTCTGTTTCTTCTTTGATATTGCTTAACTTGTAAATATTTAAGTCTTAGAACATGTCTAGTGCCTCTACTTTTTAACTTTTCTTTTACTACTTTCTCAGTATTGTGTTTCTGTCCCAGTGTTTTTACACCATTGTTGTTTCTTGAGTACTGTATATTTGCATCAGGGCTCTGAGAGAAACCACATTTTGATTCTCTATATATCCTTAAACATGTGACAGAATTCAATGAAGTTGACTTTGACTTTAACTTAAGGTGATAACAAGTCAATAATCACTCAATATCAATACTGCATACATTTTGCACTATTGATTTGTAAGTCTCTATATGGTAATTACAGGCACTGAATTTCAAAGCAATGAACCATGTTCCACCATGTTATGCATTTATTGAAACCAAACTCAGACACCAATTTTGCTTCTTTAATTATAGCTTGATCTGAGTCATTAAACAGGAATTTGTGAAGCAATAACATGATATGGTAATAATATCATGATATTATCCTGCTGAAAGTCAGTTTACAGTGATGTTTTAATTATCATCCAGCCCTACAGGAAGGAATACAGGAAATACAAGATAAAGCTGTCCATAAACAGTGTACCCGCATTCAAGGATGGACATTTCCTTTGATATTCATCGTTTCTGGATACAGTATAAGATGACAAAGCCACAGTTTAACGGAGACTCAGGACTGAAGGTTGGGATGGGATTTGATCAGAGCAGATGTAAAATGTGTTTCCACAGTCGAGCTTTTTGACGGCACTTCATATTCTCTGCAGGCATGTCACAGCTCCTCAAAATTTCTCAGTGAGAGACAAATATCAAAAATTCATAGAGTAGCCCGGGGGCGCGAGATTGAAAAAAAGAATTTGTACCACGTTATTACCTTGTCACATGGGGAGATACGCCCAAGACCCGTTTTGTTTCCTGTCTGTAATCTCAGGGCCACATCACTTTCAGCTCAGAGAGCAGATTTGAACAATCCAGTAATCCAATCGGGTCACAAAAAAACGGCCGAGTTCCTGAAGCCACAGTTTGAACTCAAATACTGAACTGGAATCTGTTAATTACTCAGTTTTTGCCGAACATGATCAATTTATCTGTAAGATTAAGTGTAGTTTTTAATGTTATTAATCTATGTGCTGATATCAGGTCAGTTTTAGGTCACAAAGTTACGTGAGTCCAGACCTTTGAATCTGCCCACTCCACTGAGCTGACTGACCCTCTACTCTGGAATCATGACATAAAACAGTGGTTTCTTGATTGAGGAATAATCGGTCTGATCAGTGCCATGGGCGGAGCTAACGCCTTTTATCATCAAGCTGTTGTCAAGCATCTTCAAGGTGTTTGCTGGAGCTAAGGAGGAGTAATAACAACAATGGTGGCCGCTATATACTAAATAGATGCTGCTAGATGAGGCTTTTCTAGAAATATGTCTTCTCAACATTGCCCGACATTGTAGTTTGTTTTTACTTCACTCTGCTTCACTCCTCTGAAAAAAAAGTATGTTGCCATGGCTACACATCAGTGTTGACTTGAAATGACATTAGATTGAGGTGGATGTGCTTGTCTCTAGTGATTGGTTAGATAAAATCGGATTCCCCACAGAAATTGGTTAGAGTGGCGACAATGTCATAACCTGACATTCCAGGTGGTTTGTTACACAGAACAATCTGGGAAGTCGTCCTCAGAAACTGGTTGGAAAAGGGCAGACACTTAAAAAAAAACACGCAGGTAATTGGATGAACCATGTCTCTATCACATCTACACGGGCTAACAATCAGATCAAACTATTGCCAAAGCCGGTTAGGAAAAGAGCGAAAACATCTTTTCCTTGGAAAAGATCTTCACTTTCAATGAAGGAATACTCTCCCGTTTTGATATAACTGATGCTACCGCAGTATCTACGCCAGACTCTTCAGCCGCCATTGTTTCTTGGAGATGAGGTGCTTCCATGGGCACTCAATGTCGTTGCACCTAAAACCAAGCCCATAGCTGCCAGTAGTCCCTCCTAGAATGCTAATTGGCTGCACCACTTTTGGTGCAGACGCAAACTGGTAACTTGAAGCCTGGCAAGACGGATTCTTGAGAGATCACAAAAATCCAGCTGCCTCGCAAGGTATGCAATGTCAGACTGAAGGTGGAAATGGTGGGTAACGAGTAGGGATGGGATGGCGATTCAACTCAAAACGATACTTGATTTTTTTTTTTTAGGATATTTTCAGAGACGTCCCTGGTTATTCCAGTAAGACAATGGCCAAGACACATCCTGTATGTGTTACAACAGCATGGCTTTGTAGTAAAAGAGTTCGGGTATTAGACTGACCTGCCTGCAGACCAGAGCTGTCTCTCATTGAAAATGTGTGGTGCATTATAATCCCAAAATACGACAATGGAAACCACTGTTTAGCACTCAAAGTGGGGTTATAAATAACGCTATTATTGATACATTTTCTAAGGAATTGATACTAAATGAGTAGTTTATGAGTATCTGTGAATTGACCTACCCATCCCGAGTAACAAGTTGACAGTTCTGTCTGATATCAGGCGGGTCATTAAGTGGAGTTTTACTTAAAGAATTCAAACTAGAAAATCCTCTTCCCATTGAAAACACATTACCAATTCAAATCTTTGATGCAAATGCTTTTCTTCCTGTGCTTCTAGTAAAACAGCATCCCACGCATGCTTTACTGTTTTAGTGTTACAGACTTATTTCCGTCTGAGCTTACCTCTGTCATTAAGACTGTAGATGGAGTCCAGCTCTGAGCCTTGAGCTCCTGTTGCATCAAGCAGCAGCTTACTGGAAATTCCCATGCAGAGTGACTCCTTCAGACACAACTCTGAGAGGAGCAGAGAGGAGAAGTTATAGAAAACGACAAAAGTGTGCACAAAAAACACATAATGTACACAACTGTTTTGGCAAGATGTTCTTTTACAAAGCACATTGCAGCATAATGACTGAATATTTGTATTTTTTAAGGGAATAAGACAGGTGTAACTGGGTAAGGTGAGAACTCGGCCTATCTGGGAAAATACGGTTTGTTTATTTCTTAGGTACACAGGAACAATGCAGTTTGAACACCAAGTAACAGTGCCTACAGTGTGTCAGTCCCTTTTATTTTGCCAGCTGCGGTGCATCTTATCCAGTGTGATACTGAAACCTGAACCAACGACAGGAAGCAATCCGGAGACGCAAGGTTTTATGGATACAAGGAGGTGGATATGGCATGTGATAGCCAGCGGTTCCTGGTGCTTTGAAAGCAAACAAATGAACAATCAAACAGCAGACTGGACCAGTGCTGATATTTGTTATCTATTCATAGGAAGGACGACTATCATCCCAGATAAAGTTACACCGAGAGGAATCAGATTTGTCTTCGGCTCAGCCCGAGGGCAAGCGAATTGTGAGACCATGTGACTTCCACCTTTTTAAACAAATATTCAAAAAAGCTCACAACTAAACCACAGACTAAAATAACCCCTGTACAATGTTTTGGTCCATAGTTCATAATTATATGGCTTGTTCAAATGACAATGCTGAGATTCAGGATGAAAAATTTTAGTGTCTTTTGGTTGTGTTTCAGTTTTACTTCAATTTTAGCTTAAATTTTTTTTCTAATTCTATTGGTCTCCTGTTGTTATTTTACCTCCTGGGTATGCTGCTCTTTTGCTTTCGGTTTAGGAACAGGAAACACTTGGTTAAGGTTAGGTAAAATCAAAGTGTGGGTTTAAATGATCACTCGTATGAGATCTTTTGCTGATCTGAGGTTCCGATCTAGACTTGACCCCCCCCTGACAGTTCAGAGAGAGATTCTAGTGTTGGGGGCCATGTTCGCTAAAGTGTTTTTTTCTGAGGCCAGTGTATTTTTTGAATAATTTCCAATGGGAGCAACATACATTTACACTCTGCTACAAAAGCCCACAGCTCGGCGAGGCGCTGAGCATCTATTCAGTGCTGAGTGTTGAGTGTTTGGTGGCTTTTTTGTTTTTTTGTTTTTTCTGGTTGCTGAGAGTTGAGAAATGTTCAGCTCTGGGTAAAAGACTGCCCTCATCACTGTCACTTTTTACCCAGCTGTCCAATCACATTGAAGGAGGGGCGGGACAAATGCTCAATGTGATGTTTCCTCACCCACCAAATCCCATGGACCCACACAGAGTGGCGGCTCTATCCTCTTCTCTCTTCGTGCTTCAGCCTTCCTCTCTACCTTGTGCCAACATTTTTCCATTCGGTATTTGTCGATAACATAAACTATCTGGGAAATTTAGTGCTTGCGAAACATTAATTAACTGTTACTTCAGCAAATATCTGGAATATTCACTGAAGTAACAGCAACTAGAACATCTCAGTCTAAAATTGTAAAACTGTGATAAAGTTTTGTGTTGATTTTAAGTTGATAAACGATTTCTAAAAGTGTCAAAAGGAAATCTTAAGTTGAGGCCTCTGGGGTCAAAGGTCAGGCTGTACCTGTGTTGTTGATGGCATGTGTCCACAACAGATGTGCAATATCATGAGTCCAGGCCACCCTGCCTTCCCTGTCCTTCGCTTGCAGCGTGATGCAGTCTCTGGTTCTAGGAGCCTGTCGCACCCAAACTTCAAACTTCACTCCCTCCTCACCCACGCTCTGAGTCAGACCCATCTCACCCGTCTGCAGGGGGGAAAAGTGTTACAGTCACTTGTGAGAATTTGAAATAATTTCTACATTTCAGTGACAGGGATCGTCCTGTCATCAGTGCCTTCTTCCCAAATAATCAGCTGAGAGTAAGCACCTCAGATTCTGTTTGCTTGATTTTAATCAATACAAAAAAACTGTATTTTCCTCAATACTCTTCAAACAGAGCATTCAGGAGAGAGGGAGATCATGAAAACTGAAGAAAAAGATTACATGAGTGTGAAATAGAGACAGAGACTTTGTGTGTGTGAGGGCTCTGTACCTTGATGCTCTGCTTGTAGCTGTAGGCGATGCGGCCCAGGCTGGGGCTCTTCTGTTTTGTGAAGATGACGACGTGCTGGTAGAGGAAAACGTTCCTCACGCCCGCCCGCTTCCTCCGAGCTCCCCCGCACACTGTCAGCTCGCCCTGCCGCACCAGTTCGCCGCGCTCCGCCACGGGGATCTGAAATCATACAAAACAAACACGTTAGGATTCACTTATCTTGGCCTGAGGCCCAGGCCCAGGGCCCTCATCTGCAAAAGATACCATCTTAATTTCTACCTTTAACCTTGAATTCAGTATTAAAATCATGTCCTGTTTGCCAGTGGGTTAAAATATTTCACTTTTTTCCAATCCAGTTTCATTTTATTGCCTTGTAACAAGTTAAAAAATATTGCAAAAAGGCAGATTACTATAAAACAAACAGATTTGGAAAGAAGTGAAACAATCTCAGACTCTTTGTGAGATTTTAAAAGACCACTGAGCACACGTTTCTGTCTCATAGCACTAAAATGAGCAACTTTTGAGGAAGGCTGATTGAACAATAGTTTAATCAATATGGAAATGCTTTCTTACCCAAACTAAAATAGATAAATAATAATAAATAATAAAATTGAGTGCTGTTGGAACGTAGAAAAAAATGCTGTGCCATCAGCAGATAGTAATTATAAAAAAGAAAGGCAAACCATTAACTTTCAGCTTCTTTCTATTCCTTCACAATTTACAGTTTTGGTGCAAAAGAATTCAAATCAGTCTTGGTTTAGAGTCATTTTAATTTTAGTAAAACCTAATTTAAAGTTAATCCATGATTTAATTTGGTTTAAAAATGACTCCTTGTTGGTGCAATCCAGCCTAGTTTCTGGCCTGCTCTCTGTTTTGGAGCAAAATGTCATTCCTTCCCTCCTTCACCAACTCAAAGTTTCGATTTGCGGTTGCAAGACAAAGCCTGAAAAGCCTTTTTCTCAAGTCAATAAAGAAAAGGACAAAGCAGTATGATTATTACAGTGCTGTGCATGGCGACATGCTGAATTCCCTCTTCACGAGGACGATTTCTTTCTGGTGGATCTTTACTCTAATTGGCCAGCTGACTCATGTCCTTTGTAAAAATGTGACTTCATTGTTCATGTCAATTACAGGGTGACTTTGTGATGCTGCTGCAACTCCTACCAGAGGGTGACAAAAGTCAAATCTTATGCAATGCTGCTTAAAGACGCCATGCTAGCAACAAGCCAACAGGAGTAGCATAAACAACACATCAGGCTTACATTTTCTAACTGCTCCGCCAATAAAATTAAAGGGACTGATAATTTGCCTGCAACCTGTCACTCTGAGCTTTTATTTTTAAACCTCTACAGATGCGTGGGTCATGATATAAGTGATGCTTCACGCACATTATGAACACCCACATCCACACCCACCTATACACACACACACACACCTGCACTTACGGTCGTTTTACTTGGAGAGCTTTTGCAGTGCAATTTGAAGTAGCTCAATGGGAGTGTTTGTGCTGCTGTAATCTCTCCCCTCGCTCAAAAGAGGGAGGATAGTTGTGTGTGTGTGTGTGTGTGTGTGTGTGTGTGTGTGTGGGAGTCAAACATTTGTCACGACTAGCTCTGAAAGATACTGCTGTGTCAGAGAAGCACAATATGGGGCAAGTGGATGTGGTGTTTTCTGACTTTTTGATAAAGGTGAAAGCTGTTTTTAAATCCACAATAACAGCAAGAGTGGTGCAAGAGTGTTCTCTGAGTGGCCCCTCTAAGAAAACACCATCTCCCATTTCCCTTTCCATTATTTGTGTTCTGACGACTATTTAATGGTTTTAAGTTCAGATTTTAATCAGCAAACAACTGGATTCTAAGGAGCTTGGAACGGTTCACACTTATTATTTTGTTGTGTTTTGTGTTTCAGTCAACTTGGTCCTCTTGTACAGAAACATCAGAAAAAGAAAAATGGATCAGTATCACATACTAGCATGAAATGTTTATTGTTATAACAAGATATTTTCATGTCACACATAATGAGTTCATCAAAACATGAGGTGCACTGCACTACCTTTTTTATTGAAATTGTTGTTTTTTTATTTTTAAAAAAAAAAAGAACAACGCAGTCCCTTTTTTTATTGCTGCTAGGCAACCACCGAAACAGCTGTCCTTAGCAAAATGAATAAAAACAACTTCCGTAAAGTCTCAAGTACCTGCCTTCAGGCTGCTGATCAGTTTTCTGATCATATCACGGTGACTGTGGTTTGTAAAGTCACATCGCTCTGGGCATCCAGCCACAACCACCACTAATTTGTCTTCCATGATTTTTTTCAATCATCTGTGAAAACTGTCCTCACCACCACGGTCTTGTCTCTCGTCTCTCAAAATGAACAATTTAATTGGATATTAGAGAAAAAGATGCGAATGACATTCAGTGGTTTTCTATTTATCCAACTCGGGGCATTCAGTGCGCTCCTGTAAAAATGTGAGGCACTCCAAACGTCCAAAACGAGAAGCACAGAGGGCCCATTAGCAGTACGCAAAACGCTTACTGCCTGAAAAAAAAAAAAAAATGTAAAAAGACGCCTGTCACTGCAACAACTGCACACTGCCTGACTGGGGCCTATGGGTTCCATTAAGAACTGTTTTAATCCAAAGAACCCTCTTTTGTTGAGGTCGTCGAACCCTGTAGGTGAGCTCTAAATAAAAACTTTTGGAATATAAAAAGGTTCTCGGTGAGTTCTTGTTAGCACAGTGGAAAAGAGCTGGATAGAAGCCCCTGAGAAGGTTCTGAGTGGAAACATTAACATCGTAGAAGAGTTCTCCGTAGAGCCTGGATGAAACCTTTCAAAGATGGTTCTAGGTGTAACCCTGTATGTTGGGTTCAAGGTGGAACTCTCTAAAACGGTTGCAAGTGGAACCCTTATGAAAGGTTCAACTAGGAACCAAAAAAGGGACTTCAACGGGGACAAGCCAAAGAACGTTATGGTTCTAGCTAGCACCTTTATTACAACAAAAAAACTTATCACTTTATAACAAGACACTTTTCTTGTTATAACAATTTGCTGTTTATCCTGTTATAAAGTAAAATGTTTATAATATTGATAACTTATATTGTTAGAACATCACATTATAACAATATAGTTATCATGTGAAAGCTCATGTTGTTTTCACATTATAACATGAAATGTTTCTTGTCATAACATGATAAGTTTGTATGCTATTGATTTCATGAGAATGTCTTGTTAAAATGTGAAAAAAACACATCATTCTACAGTATAACAATAAACTTTTCATGTTAACATGATACTGATTTTATTTATTTTTCTGGTGTGGCAACCACACTTTAACATATTCTTGTGGTGAGCAAACCTCATAATATCTTCCAGAAGAAGGAAAAAATCCAAATGAGCTTCTGATTATGCGCTTGTAGTCCAAAAGATTCCTTTCAATTACATGTTTAACATGGATAACCTAAAGAGTATTTCTACTTTTTTCTAGAAAAAAACCCCAAAAACATTTCCCTTTTTTAATGATCAAAACCTGTAAATATTGAACTCTAGATAAAAGATTTAAAAGTGAGAAGACAATTCCATCTCTTCCAGCTGCCTGACCTCATCAAGAAGAGTGAGTTTCGCTCCCTCTAAGAAAAGAAAGTGGGACTTGGTTCACACTTGCAGAGAGTCACAAACTGGGACAGGCATTCTCACCGGACATCCGACGATGAGGTCACTGGCCCTGAGGTCCTCGCCGTGCCGCTGGGCGTGTCTCAGGATGGAGAGGGCGGAATCGGAGGCGGGGTTTATCCCTCCCAGCTCCTCCAGGGCCTCGCAGTACTGCTCCAGTCTCTGAGTGGGAGCCTGGAGACAGTGAGGGAAGGACAGAGGGGAGAGGGGGGAGGCTGGGGGGAGTTTGGACTGCGGGAGGGTGGGGAGAGGGCGAGAGTTGCAGGAAAAGGAAATGTTAGACCCCACTGTCTCTTTCAGTGTCTCCGGGCAGAGTATGTTCAACATTTTGTACAGCTGTAAATATTTTGTAATCTATTACTTAAGTATATTCAGAACAAAAAGAAATCCCTAAAACCTGAGAAGAAGTGAACAACCTATGGTCACTAACCACAGATTATACTGTATTTACCATTATACATGGCACAAACATTAAAAAAGAAGGTACATTTAAAAAAATCAGTTTATTTTTTTGCCCTCTGGCACTTCTCAGCCAAGATGTGTTTTTGACAAAAGTTTTAGTTTTTGAACAAATTTCCATGTGTAAATTAAGAGAATGAATGCCTCTTTGCATGTGAAACACGTATTATAATTTGTAAAAAAAAAAAAAAAAAAAAAATGCTTTGTTTTGACATTGTAATAACACTTAATGACATCTTTTAATTTGATAATTAGGCCTCCTCTGGCATGTTTGTGACAGGTTATGTCTTGGTTAATATCGAGCTGCTGTAACAAAGACTTTATTAATGTCAAGCTTCCATAAGAAAGCCATCACAAACAATGTCAAAAGGTTACGGTTACTTGGTTAAGGTCAAGTTGTCATATCAAAGACACTGACGGGTTATGGGATGTTTGTGTTACAACAAATTGACATTACTCAAGACAACATAACCTATTAATTTCTTTGTTATGACAACCTGACATTAACCAAGACAATATAACTTGTCAGTGTCTTTGCTACTTCACCTTAACCTAGACAACAAAACCTGCCAGTGTCATTGGCAGGCTGACAAGCTGACATTAACAAAGACAACAGAACCTGTCATAAACATGCCAGAGCAGGCCTTACTATAAAACTACTGAGCTTTGTTCACATTACATTACACGCCCATATGTGATCATCTGCTTGACATAACCCATGTCATGAACATGAATGCTTATGACTCAGACTGTTGACACTAAGTGTCTTTCGGTCAGTGGTGTCATTTCTGTTTCCAAGTTGACGTTGGCGCGTCTTTGTTACAAATTGACATTGATCAAGACAACAGCGTCTTTGTCATGACAACCTGACATTAACAAAGGAACCAAACAATGTCAACTTTGCAGTAAACAGGGTTAGGGTTAGTTAGTCATACTTGACTGAATGACCCTTGGTCATAAACATTCATTAAGACTTCTTCAAATTCATGACAGGTGTCATATCATAGTTATAACAGTGCTGTGCACACCCCATCAAATAAAGTGTTACAGTGACTTTTTATTTTTACATTTTAATGAAATATATTCTTCAGTGTTGGCCACATATGACAGTATGATGTAATGTTAAAACACAGGCACACATAGCCCTGCTATGGAATGTTTATGACAGGTTGTGTCATCTTAGTTAGTGTCAAGTTTCCATAATGAAAACATCTCAAACAATGTCAACTTTATATTTAAAATGGCACAATTGACCAAATAACAGTCATGAACATTTATTAAGACTCCTTCATGTTCATAACAGGTGTGATGTCACGGTTATAACGGTGTTGTGCACACCCCTTCAAATAAAGCGTTACCATGACTTTTTACATGTATAGAAAGTATATTTAGCCAAAACAACTATTTCAAGCAATATAAATAAGAACACTATACGATCACTAAGAACATTTTTTTCGGATCAGCTGACTGTTTTCTGAGATATTCTAAATTTATATTGTTCAACTATTAGTTGATGATTATTTAGATTGAATTAGATGATGAAAATTGGTAAATTTACATGTGTTTAATTCATTTTTAGTGAAGAGCTCTTTTGGTCTCCAACAAAAACCACTTGAGATATGTGTAATCAGGATAATTATTGTTTTGGTCATTAAATCTTGGAGATGCAAGGAGCCAGGCTTGATTTTGCACCCATTATTTGTCGAAAAATACAAATATAGTGCAAATATGATGACATTTTAATCTGTTTCTTTCTTAGTGAAAGAAGTGGCCACATGTGCCGCTCCCGTCTTCATCATCATAACAATCATCACCGCCGTACCCAAAATGATCAGCATCAACATTCAGCCAGTTTTCACGTCCATCACCATCATGATAACCATAAACCCTCCTGCAGCCATAATCCACCATGTGTTCAAGCTGTTTTAAAGCTGCTGCAGGATGGATGTGAACTCACACTGCCTCCTGGTGGTGGTTTATTAGAAATGCTCCTTTATTAAACACTTCACAACTTGAATGTAGCCTCAGAGATCTTAAGCACTGTGATCTCTCCTTGTAAAGTCCTCATAGTAATCTCATGATGCTGTCGATGTATTAGTTTTAGTTAATTGTAGCTTGCGAGCTCAAATTACTTTCCCTCTAATCCGCCTTTAATTGGCTTTTCTAGTGTACATTAAACATGTAATTAGCTTTACTGTATACAGCTCATTTTTAATTGCAGCCACTGTTGAATAAAACAACTTTAATTGGTTTGTGCTTGTGATGTGCTCCAAAATTACTTATAATGATGCTCTCACAATGTGATTTAACAGATTTTTTTATAAAGAAAATAAATAAGAATTCTACGACCCTGACACACTTATTGTGTGTATAGATTACGGCGTGTGTGATCATCAGTGAGAAATCTGGCTGTTTTTCTTTAATTGAAAGTATGTTTACTGGAATGAGTTGACAGTAAACAAGCAGGGAGACACGTTATGAAAAACTGGTTAAACTCCTCAGATTGAAACCCCTCAGCTGAAATCTCTGTGGGCGCAGCAAGAAGCTGATGTTTTTTTTTTTTTTTTTTAGAGATTCAGGGTTTTAATTAGACAGCAGCAGCATCATGAATCTCACCTTAAAGAAGTCGGCAGCCTGTGTGACCAGCGGAGAGTCCAGTTCTGGTTTAGTCCTGATGTAGTGGGAGTACTGCAGAAACTGCTCCCGCTGAGAAAAAAGAGATGTGGGGGACAAAAAAGAAACATAGATGAGACAACGTAAAGGAAGTTGATGTTTTTTTAACGACACAGTTCTACTTTTTTTATTTCTTTTAATCTGGTTAATCACATAATTAATTAGTTATCAAAAGAATAGGTCATTTAAAGCAAATTAAAACTAGTATTTTAAAAAGTGCTACATGAATAAAGTTTACTTATTTCTTATCTGCTTTAGCGGAAAGTAACTCAGTACTGTGTTTGCCCTGCTTTTTGGTCATTTCACATTTTATGACTATAACTATACACATGGACTCTGGTTGTGTTGCTTCATTATATTTATGTGTCTATTTAACTGTTTGCACTATTTTACACATTTATTTACTTTTTACACATTTTATACTTAAGTTTTTACGTTACTATCCACATTAATGCATCCTGGTTTCACATTAATATTAGCACTCATTTTTATTATATTGCCTAGTTTCTTTTCCTAAATTACTATCCTTTTTTCCCTCAGTATATCTCTCCTGCTGTGAGACTGAAATTTCCCCATGGGGATAAATTAAGAGCTACCTAAATACAATTCTGAGGTTCTTGTATTTTCATTTTCTTTTACTTCTTCACATCTGATACTCCAGTACAATTCAGAGGCAAATATTGTACGTTTTACTCCACTGCATTTATTTCATAACTTTATTTACAAGTTACTTTCCAGATTCGGATTAATAATATCAAATATAATCAACAAATAAATGATGATGTCATTATATAAATAAGAATTTACAGATCTCCAGGGGAACATACTGGCTACAAGGTACCCAGCTGTATATAAAATAATTAAATAGGGAAGCACAATATTGGATTTTTGCCAATTTTCAATATGATGATATTTTCCAACTCAATTTGGTCAACTGCACATCAACTCTGCTATCCGTTTCAGACACACACACACACAAAAAATCCTCATTGCAGACTTACTCAGGTTGCGTGCACATAATTAAAGCATCCACTTATTGGCCTGTCATATCGGCAGAATTTTTCATTTCCGGCCAATACACATAATTGATTTTAAAGCCTTAATCTGCCATTAACGATGTCATGCCGATAGAATTGTGCATCCCTAATCTAAAACGTGTGTAAATAAATAAAAGTTAGAACCACCAGCTGCAATACAAAAGCAATGAACAGATTAATACATCAATAATTATAATCAAATAATATAATACAGTGGTTCACAAACTTTTTCATTAATGTACCTCCTTTGAAATATTATTTCAATTTTTTTTAAATGTCTATATAAAAAGGTATAATACAGTACTGCACCATAAGTGTAAGCTTGTGTTCAGTCTGTTTTTGCTCTTTTTTCACTTTTATCTGTGTTTTCAGCTGTATTACTGCCATGTTGTCAGCACAAATAAACTTTCTAGTTTTTCTGTCATTCAGTATCCAAACTGGCTTCTCTGCGTTGGTTGCTTTCTTCTTCTGTGAGTTTATTTAGTTGTTGACAGTTTTCAACTGCAATGAAAATAGGACCATTGAATATAAAATGCGATTTAATCAAATTTACATTTACATTTTTATAGAACTTAATATAGTATAATTATATTAGGAACTATGCATGACTGATATTTTTAAACTACAGTAACATTTTTCGGAAAAAAATCTCACGTACCACCTGCAGTACCTCTACGGGTACTAGTGTACTATACTAGTATACTTTTGTACTTTTACCAGTTTTAAAATTTTACTTATAACAGAGTATTTCTGCACTGTGTATGTCTTTCGACTCCTGGTTATCTGAACTTACATTTAGATAAATTCAGTTGTTTGTTTTTTCACATTTTTACATTCATTTGGCTCGTTGTTTGTTGCGTCACTGTCAAAGTTTCCCCTAATGCCATTACACAACTCAACAGCAACTAGAGAGGAAGAGCTAAACCAGCATACAGTTATTTATATTTGGCACTAAATTTGTAACTGATAATTCCTGCACTTACATATTTGCTGAAGCAGTCCTGTTGCAACAAGCTCTGCACGAGAGCGCCCTCCATGGCAGGGAGCAGGTTCTGCGAGTGAAAAGTGCTGAGGCTGGCCCAGTTGGGGAAGAGGGCGTCTGCCTTCCCCCTGATGGAGGCCGGAGTGTCGGACAGCTCCAGTAAGGGCAGGTACGTCTCTTCTACCCCCTTCAGGACAGCTACATACTGCCTCTCTGAGCTCAGCATCCGACACCAGAGCAGGTACAGCTTACTGGACGGGGAAAGAACAGGGAGATGATAAGATGAGCAAGAAAATGGATGAGTATATTTAAGAGACAAACATGGAAGAAAGAGGAGAAGTGGGAGGGAAGAGGACGTGGGAATGAAGATAGCAGTGAGCGATGGACAGAGATCAAACAGTTGGTAATGATAAAATTATCTGAGATTGCATGCCGACTGATAACATCATTCTGAAACAGACTTCAGTTGTACTTAAATTATCCCAAAAAGGATGAATCACTTCACCCTTTCATCTCAGCCTGGGCTGCTCTTAATGTAATTTATAATGTTCCTCTTGTTTTGGAGCGCTCAAGCAAACTCCTGCTTATCTTCTCACACACAAGCTCCCGGACAGAAAAACACACACAAGACAGATGTTATATAGAAAGAAAAAAGGGGGGAAAGCACAAAAATTACAGCCCATATTCCAAAAAAGTTGGGACGCTGTGTAAAACATGAAAACAGAATGAAATGATCTGCCAGTCCTTTTTGACTTGTATTAAATGAAAACAGTACAAAGACAAGATGGGAGAGGGACAAGAGGGGCATCCTCGAAAAGCTCAGTTGTGCAGAAGCATGCAGGGGAACATCTGCGCAGGCAAACAGTTCAACAGTTTAAGAACAATGCTTATCAACACAAAACTGCAGGAATTTAAGGATTTCACCGACTACGATCCATAAAGTCGTTAAAAAAAAGTCAGAGAATCCAGAGAAATCTGGGGCAAAGTCAAAAACTTTGAATGCCTCTGGCCTTTGGCCCCTCAGGCAGCACTGCATTAAAAACTGCATTAAAAACCCACAGAACTGTATAAAGAATGATACACGGGCTCAGGAACACTTTGGAAAACCTTTTGAGGAGCAATAAAGTTAATCAGTTTGAACATTAAATATCTTGTCTTTGGACTGTATTCAACTGAATATAGGTTGAAAAGAATCTGCAAAGCATTCTGTTTTTATTTATGTCATACACAACACAACCTTCTCTGGAATCAGGGTTGTAAAAAGCAGGAAAAGAGAAACTAAAAAACTACACAAACACACCTCTGTGGAGTTGAACCGGCCCTATCTGTTCCCGTCTCCCTCTCAGTCCTTCCTAGCAGCACATGTTGTCGTGGCGACCCAGTGTGATCCACCACCTCCTTGCTGCTGACTTCAACGCCTCGAATTAACACTCCTCCTCCTCCTCCACCGCCGCTGCCCCATCCGGGGATGGCTGCAGCCATGCTAGTGGTAATAACTGGGTCAGCTAACGCCCGTCGCCCCAGCCAGGACATGGGGGAGTTGCGGCTCTGCCCGCCCACCGGGGACTCAGCAGGTTTGGGGGTGGCTGCGCCTCGGCGGGGAGCCAGAAGAGCCTGGAGGTCAAAGCTCGGGTGGCGCTTCCTGGGAGGCTTGGGAGGGAGTGGACCGTCTGTGGGCTATAAGGTGAGAGACATGGTAATAAACATGAGCATCAAAGTTAAACAACTGCTGTATTTTTTACTTGTTAAACCTGCATCCAATTATTATTTGGCAATAAAGTAAGCTGTGAACACAATACTGACACACAATCACCTTGGTAAGTTCAGTATTACCTCTTCTTTTATCTCTGTTCTGGTCTCCACCATCTTCTAAGGGAAATATATAGTTCTTTAGCACCTGGCTACTTTAAGTTAAGTCTACCTTAAGGCTAAGCTGTAGTACAGCTGTTGTGAACAGGGAAATTAGCTGTAAAAGCCAAAAACTTTCTTGTACCAGGCTGTAAACATTATAAACATATTTCTGCTGTAAAGTGGGACACTTAAATATGATGTCTATGGGGATTGAGTTGCTTTTGGAACCAGTCTCTAGTGGCCACTTGAGGAACTGCAGTTTTTGGCACACACTAAGTTAGCTTCATTTTGACATATGACCACCTTGGTACCTTGGTAACATTCAATCTCTTAGCTTTGTTTCCAAAAAAGTAGTAAAAAGTAGTCCACACCAATCTTTATCAGCAAATCGCTAACTTTATCTGTCTGCTTCTATTTTATATCATATATGATATTCACATATGTTGTGAAAGCCAGCCTCCACAAAACTCAACAGTGAAACTTAACAGATAAAATAATCAGAAAGGAAAGTCTGTTTTTTGTTAATTGAAGAAGTTCAGCACCTGACAAATTAACATACTACCTTAATATTGCAATCTATATTATCATTATTTCTGCTAATTGAATTGGAGCTTTGCCCACAATGGTGTAATATAATAAACTCCTTATAAAGTATAACCAAATCTCTGACTTCTTGCTGTAATTGTTTTGTGTTAATTATATGGTAATACCAGTAGAAGCAAGGAGATGTGAGAGTGAGCAGCATGCAGATATTAAATGAAAATGTTTGATGTCAACCAGTCCCATCAGAGCTGATTTTGTTCTTCCTCCTATCAGAAGACAAGTTGACTTGTAAGTCAGTGTCCAAAAAAGATATAAATAGTCCTCTGTGAACCCCTTACTTTAGTTGTCCCATGGGGGGTTAAAAGAGATTTTCCACTAACAAAATAAAGGTCAGCAAACATGAAGATCTAAGAGACTTGATAGATTCAAAAATACTCAATAACAACATGAAGTGTTGTCATATGTACAGTATGTCACTTAAAACATATCAGAAGTCTTTAGAAATCCGAGTGGGGAAAGTATTGAAAAATACTGAAATCAGCAATGTCACAATTTCCCAACTTATGTCCACACAAAGGGTTCAACCAGAGACGGTTCTGTCCATGAGACATGGAGTTGGATGCGGTACAGTGAATGTGCAAAAGGAAATTCTTAACCCTTAGATGCATAAGTGGGTCAACATGACTTTCTTGTTCTATTTTTGTAATGAACATTTTTCTACAAAGTTTAGAAGTTAATCTTTATCATTAATGACAACATTTATACTGATTAAAGCCAATTTGGCAGTCATGAATATTTTGAAAGAAATATAAAAGTGAAAAAAGAGAAAAATAACAGCAACTAAAATATTGTTGCAAAATAATAACACAAAATAAAGCAGATACTCACACTCTTCTTTGCAGGATTCAGAAGGTTCTGCAGGAACTTCCCTCCTCCAGCTCCACCTGCTCCACCTCCAGCTCCTCCCCCTGCTCCATCTTTCTTATTCCCTTTCTCCTCGCCTATCTTCAGCGTAGAGCAGGTCTGAGGTCTGAACAGCGACGCCAGCGATCCCCACGACTGCAGCCCCCCCTCTCCTCCTCCGGCTCCCAGTCCCCAGTCGCCCTCTCCCTCAGGACCCATCAGGTCCCACAGGCTGCTGGCAGAGGGTGTCTTCGGCTTCCCCTGGCCCTGATTCTGTGCTCTGTCAGACTGGAGGAACCGGGGTTTAACCTGCGCTACGGTCCGCTGGTAGCGCTCTACCGTCTGTGTCCAGAGATCCAAGAGCGCCCCGCCGCCCAGCTCTATGGCTAAGGAGCGGGCATCCTGGAAACGGGACGGCGGGATGGGAGGGAGGGAGGCGAGAGGGCAGGTGGAAGAAGAGGAAGAAGGGGAGGAAGAGGTGGAGTAGACGGCGTCGCACCACTGGGTGGCCTGCAGAGGAGACGGGAGAGAAAAGATGACGAGTGTTTGTCCTGACGAATATTCAAAACCATTAAAATGTGTCATCAAAACCAAGAGCGGAAAGTACCAACACTATAAACAGAACTACACTCTTAGAAATAAAGGTTTTAACTAGAACCATGAAGGGTTCTTTGGGTTGTTCACATAGGAGAACCCTTTTTCATTCATGAACCCTGTCAGACAGTTCTACTAAGAACCCAACATAGAGAGTTATACCTAGAACCATCTGTGAAAGATTTCACCCAGAGCCCCCTATGAGATGTTCTACAGAGAATCTTTTATATTCTGAGAGTTTTATCTGGAATACAGTCAGTGGGTTCTACTGAGAACCTTTTTATAATCCAAGGGTTTCATCTAGAATACAGTCAGTGGGTTCTATGGAGAACATTTTTATATTCAAAGGGTTTTATTTAAGACACAAGAGTTTTATCTATAAACATGTTTGTCTGGGAGCTTTAATGTTATTGTCTTACTCGGCTACATTGTAAATGAGGTCTCTACCTCAGTGTATTTCCAAATTAAAATAATAAGGTTGAATAAATGAATGAATGATGTTTTATTATATTATAATTAATTTTAATTATTAATGAGTTAATTGCTTTACTTTAGTTAATGGGTGTTGGTTCTCTCCTACCACTGTAAATAATAATTTTCAGTGAACACTGGTATTTTATATAACGATGAATATAATTACATTACAATAACAGTGAAATGAAACATCCGCCCTTGATCAAAAGCCTTCCTGTGCTGCGTTACCTCGGTCAGCGTGGACAGCAGCCTCTGTGTGTTGTCCAGGGTGGTCCAGCAGTCAGACAGACAGTGAGACATGTCTCTCAGCCTCTCCCTGACCGGGGGAAGTCGGATCTGGACGTCACTCAGGCCCGCCCAGTCCAGCTCGCACCATCCCTCCAAATCACTGAGCACTGACAGAGTCTCACTGTGCAGCTCCTAAAGGATGCAGAGAGATCAACTGTGAGAGGCGTTTGCCTGGAAAAACCCTCAAGTGTTTACTGAGGAGGGCTGGGAAACTCTGAATGGAATAATGGGAACTGCCTCTGTCTGGAATAACAGGGTTTCCACAGGTTTCAACCCCAGTAATCTGATCTTTTTCTGAACCTACCAGACTGTCCTAACTTTTCTATCACTTGCCTTTACCTACTTCATTATATCCACATTACTGGTGATTATTTATCAAAAATCTCATCATGTTAATATTTTATGAAAGCACCAATAGTCACCCCTACAATACTGTTGCAATATCAAGATTGAGGTATCTGGTCAAAAATAATGTGATATTTGATTTTGTTTATATCACCCAGCGATAATACAACAAACTTGTTTTATCATCTTAGCTGCTTCCACCCTTTAGAGTGCACAACATGTTGCCAGTCATGACCTACATGATCAGTAATTACTGATATCAACCAATATGAAACTTCACAATTGTGATAGGTTTTTCAGCTATATAACCCAGGGCTACTTAAAATCCACCTCTAGTCATGCTTTAAACAATATAAAATGCTCTGCAAGAAGTGATAAAGTGTCTGATGTGTTTTGGTTTTTTTTGCAAAATAAGTTCAAATACCTTGTTAAAATGGCTTACTTATAGCTCTACACCTCGCCTTCATTTAGTATTTGAGGATTCATGAATATGCAAATAGTTTCCACCCTCTTCACACCCTCCAACCCCCACCACTACCCCTAACTACCTACATGTGGCTTCTCCTGTGGGCTTAGCATTGCTGCTAATGATATGTACCCCACCACCCCTTCAGTTAACAGGATTGGTTCCTTCGGTTTATGACATCATATACCCAGCCTCACTGAATCTGTTTTTTTGTTTTTTTTAAAACTGCCTTCACTCAATGAGGTTTCAAAGTAAGGAATGCTCAGACTATCAAGATTAAAAATGTGATTTCCACTTGAGGGGGTCTTAAAATTGTTGAAACCTGCAGAAACTCAAACCAAACTTCTACATTCACCTGTATCCAACAGAA
>JAJHUR010089314.1:0-74094 GCA_027495735.1 Lutjanus campechanus | reverse complement strand
GCCCTGTGTGTGCCCACTGTCAGCACAGACTGTCTGTTACTTCACTAGAAATAATCTGAATGATCAAAGATTGCTTGACTATATGTGACAGCATTTTTTTTTTTTTTTTTTCATTTTTGGCCAATGTGTCAGACAGGGTGTGGTGCAGGGTGTGATAGAGGTGGAATGTGAGGTAGAGACGGATGTAGAAAGAAAAAAATTTAAGGAGAGCATATTTTGATTCTGCCTTTTGATACACAAAACACTTTCATACTGGGCTGCTGTCTCTGCAGTCTGCTCATGTAGACAAAGAGTCTGTCTGCAGGTTCATGAATCATGAAGACTTCTAGTTAATCTTCTCATTGTGATTTAAAGCTGTGGGAGGCAGTTAATTTTTTAGTGTTATTGGGCAAAATTTCATAATAACCTTTTAGCATAATTTAATTCAGGTGGTCTGATAGAAGTCTTGGCTCTTTTTCCTGGCTTTAGAAAATCTAGCCCATGATGTTAGGCTTCGGACAATCACAGGTCATTTCAGAGAGACGGTGTTCCCATTGGTTATTCTACAGATGCAGATGCTCACACACGTCTCTTCAGATGGTGAAAGCCTGATTCAATAGTGGAAATCCTCAGAAAACCTTGCAACTTTTGAGAAATTTCCAGTAACTCCTTTGCCTTCAGCAAAGTTTAGTGCTAACTTGAACATGGTCCATGCAGAGCTTTGGGTTCTTTGTCCGATGCTGAAGAGTGGCAAAGAGACATGATTGATCACAGCGGGGAATAACTCACAGTCAGAGGTTTCACAGGGGAATCACAGGTGCCTTTTGTGCTTGTGGGTTTGGTGGGAGGAGCTCAGCAGATTGATACAGAGGTGGCAGAGAGAGGTGGAAGGAGGGTTTTATGTTGTGTATGTTGTATGTTCAGCTGTTGCCTATTGGAACTTTAGGATGAATTTATGACTACAGCACATCTGCTTGTTGCTTGATATTTATTGTGTCATGTGTAATGTGATGTCATGACAGGGTGTGTCATAGAGGGGCATCATATCCCCTCCCAGTGGCTGCAGCAAAGACTACAACCCATCATGGCAACCACTAAAGGACCACAAAACCCATAGTCACGAGGGCAGTCAGGGCAAGGGTTGCTGCCCAGCTGAATGTGATGAACTGATTGCCCCAGTTAGAGTGCAGAGACTGGAGTGAGATGTTTGTGTGAAAAGGAGAGACAGCTCTGAGACAGAGAGGAGCAGTCCTTTTGGTTTTATTAGAAAGAAGACAGTTAACTTCAGTTTGATTTACACTCCTGTTTTGGTTTTGTTCATCTGCTGAGAATAAATTGTCCTGTAATGACAAGATTCAATACAGTGAAATTAAGTTGTCTTCATTCCTTGCAGCCACACCTCGAGACCCCAAGAGAAAGGCTCCCGACCTCTCAAGACATCGCAGTATAAAATTGCAGACACAATAGAATTATAAGACACCAAAAATACTGCTGCAATGAGAACATAACCTCTAACATGTTGCATTACATTGCAAACAAGGACCTGTTCTTGCTTGACAAAAAATGTTCCTTCTTTTATAATCACAATTATGTTCAGCTAAATAGCTTCATTCTCACCTAAATCCCAAAACAAATAAAACATTTTTTCTTCAGGGAGGTGATTAAACCTGCAGCTAATGGTAATGTAATAAATCATAAGTGTACACACAGTGATCTTTGACTTTTTGTTCTATTCTTCTTCACCTAAATCTCTGTATTAGTGTTTTTTCATGAGACAAAATGTTCATAATTTAGGTTTGATCTATCAAGAGACCATCTTTCCTCACAAAAAGAACAATTGATGTCGTGCATCATAAATATTGCAGTACAATCTTTTTTTTTTTTAGTGATAGATAAATGAAAATAAAGATTCACCTCACTAGTCCAAGGATGCCCATGCCCAGATGTCCCAGGAATCACCACTGGTAGCCAAAACTGGCCATGTTAAGTTTGTAAGATGTATTAAAATACCTCTGTCTTTCCCTCTAAGATAGTTAATGTTTAATATCTAAGCTCAGTGTATCAAGCTGTTAATCCAGCCTGACTCAACAGTCTTGAACTTGCCATAATTAAACTGAAAAATTGCACAAGCACACTCACAGAAATGCACACACACAGTGTGCAATAATATACACGATCACAGAGGAACACAGTGACTTTTAACCTACAATACAGTCTAATATGCCATTACAACACAAAAGTGATGTTTTGGTATCCTTGATCAATTCCTCAAGACAAGTTCTTCATATATTTTTCAGTACGTTGTCATGGATATTTATATTTAAACCTGACCTTTTCAATTAGTGAACACAGCGAACACAGATGTCTCATTGTGCAACAATGACTGTTCTTGTGTGTCAGAAATATAAACAGACTTGATGTTACTGGAGGTCATGTCAGATCTTTATTATAAAGTCTTCGCAGTTTTTCTCTACTCAGACAAACTTTAATGCTGCAGATGAAGCAGGTATGATCAGTTCAGCTCCACATTTAGCCCCTCTAAAAGCATTGCTCTGTGGACAGCAATGATGTCAGTTTGTTGGTCAGTGGACTACTTTAGTCCAGACTGAAATATCTCAACATCTGTTGGATGGATTTTAGTTACATTTTGTACAGATATTCATGATCCCCAAGAGAGGAAACCTACTGACCTTGGTGACCCCTAACTTCTCATTTACAGTAGCACCACCAGCTGCTGTGTTTAATAGACCGTGGGGAAGACAGGAGAAACACACAGAAAAACTGGACTCAACCATAAACTATTTTGTGTGCATTTACAAACAGCTCTGACAAATCCTACTGATTCTACCTTTAAGTTCAGCTGGTTGTGGCTTTCCACAGTTGCTGTTGGATTGACAACCAAGGCCTTCCTTCCTGATAGTAAAACCGATAAAAATCTTTTCATAATTTTGTCCTTAAACAGTATACTATGAGATTTGGGGGTGGCAGTAGCTCTGCCCATAAGGGGCCTGACTTGTCTTGGGAACTGGAGGATGGAGGGTGGTCAAGCCCGGACCATCTTAGGGAGCATGAACTGGTAGCTGGACAGGTGTCAGTTCAGCTCCAGGGTTCTGCAGAGGTGACCTCGACCACGACAGCAAACCCCTAACTGTTTGGAGTGCCAGTTATGAAGCCCCCCCATCACTCTCTCCACTAATGCATGTGTATACTGTGTGTGTGTGTGTGTGTGTGTGTGTGTGTGTGTGTGTGTGTGTGTTAGGCTTATGTGTGTAATGAAAAGAGAATAAAAAATTAATATCCCCAAGTGGGATTAATAAAGTGCAAAATTTAAAAGTAAATGATTAGTATGCAGTATATCGATTGTACAGAATTATTATGTAGTGTGGATTTGGGACACAGCCTGTTATTATAGTCTTCACATCATTTTCTTCTTCATTTTTTCCCACTTTCATTTTGCTATTATAACTTTCACTGTGGTACTTTGAAAGCATGCAGTTTTTATTTCCACTTGAAACATAATTTTTTATAGTTATGTATATAATACGTGAGACATTACCACACACTGCTTGTGCATGTGTGTGTGTGTGTGTGTGTGTATTCATGTGTTCATGCTCCTAACCCAATTAATCTGAAGAAGACTGTGTAAGCAGTATTATAAATTCTGTCTGTGCATGCAGCATGAAGAAGTACATGATTAACAAACTATCAGCACTTTATTCTTCATGGTGCAAAAAAATCACGGCCTGGTTGTGCACACAGAAGGGAGATGTGCTATTAAAAAGCCATTTTATTAACACCATGTTGATGAGCTCTGCTTCTGCTGAGGAGTCCTGCTGATTAACTTCTAGATTAATGTGCTGTCAGCCCTCTGCCTCGGTCGCACAAATTAACAGGATTTGTTATCACAACAGCACAGTGATACAATAATATTGACCACACAGGGCAGGGATTAAGTGGTAGGTAGCTTCTTTCCCTTTAAGACTGAATGTTTTCACAATGAACACGTTCTTTAAAATGTGAATTGAACGTTTGAGCAGCCTTGTTACGTTTAAGGTTGAACGTTGGTGGCAGTGAAAGCTCTCAAGGATGGTTTTGAACAAAAAAAAAAAGTCTCCTCTTGTAAAAGCAGGGAAATAACATACAGAGCACTTACAGGTATTGATTAGAGGCATTGACTCAAAGGACAGATTAATAAGGATGGAGCCTTTCTTCCTTCCTTCCGTCTCCGAACTCATCCGCTGACTGATGCATGTCTGGGCCTGCAGCACCACCAGCCCTTCCTCAGAAATGGAAAACAGGAATTTCCCATGAAGAAGAGTTTGGCAAAGGCAGCTTTCTCTTAACGTTTGCATGGACCAACATGTACATGAGCATAATATGTGTGTGTGTTCGTGAGTCTGGGCATTTGTGGATGTGTGAATGAGATTGTGCGTTTTATAGCATGTTCCACAGGGTACAACATGTGCTATGCCTGTAATTTTGTAATTTTTTCCAAACTGTGAATGTTTAACAAGCATCCTTTTTCATTACTTTGCTAATTATTGTTGCCAGATTTAAAATACACCTTCCTCTCCAGAGTCATCATTTGGGAAAACATGAAATCAAATAAACCTTTATTTTTCATGGACTGTAAAAAAGAGCAGTATGTCCCACATCCCATATAATATGTTCAATTTGTTTTTACATTATGTATTATGTACTAATTGTCATGTTAGCAGTTAGTATACAGAAATATCAACATACTTTAACATGACATTTTACAATATGTGACCGTGGTTATCAGTTAAACTGGGGAGAGCTTATGCAAACTCATGCATTGAATGCATCCTTGAGGTCCAACAAGAGGGTTAAAAGCATTTCCTTCCCCATTAAATATTTGCAAAGCTGATTGTGTTCCAGTATGGTTTTCATCCACATTTCAGTACCATGTCTTCTTCTTCTCACTTTGCTCTGATTGGCACATTGCAGCCACCTGTTGATCATCAAAATAGTGTGAAACCACCGGACTGTTCATCATGTCACCTGCATGTGCACACTGTCCTCATGCGAGGGCATGATACTTAGAAAATAGTAAGTCATCAATCATAAATAAACTGTTCAATGGTGCTACCAAACGTCAGAAATTCCACAGGAAATCAGCACAGCAGTACTTTGAGCTAAATCTGGGAACCTGCTACCTGCAACCCTTATTCTGACATCCATCTATCCTAGGGAGACTCAAAACATCAGCAAAACTTAGAGAAAAGGGCGCCGAGCTGTAGACATACAACACACATTTTAGTTGACAAAATGTTAAAACATTTTTTAAATGCAGTGTATAGGATACATTGGACTGGAGAATGCAAAAATCACTTAAAGCCTACAGCTCTGATAAATGAAAATGAAATGTTTAATTCTTTCCCATATAATTGTTTGTCAAAGTTACAGGGAGCCGCTGCAGAGAAGCAAAGGAACTTAAGGTGGCTGACCCCTGAGTTAAATGTTAATACCAGCATGCAAACATACTCACTCTGACAATGCTAACATGATGATGTTGATCAGATGTTCATGCTTACCATGTTACCTAATTTACTCTGTTTGCTAACTTTTGTTAATTAGCACTAAAAGTGCATCAGTGGATGATGGGAATGCCCTTGGTTTCACAGTATTTTCATCATAACCTGAAGTACTGAACAAATTAAATGTTGACATGATGATGGCGCCAGATGGAAGTTAAAGGATTGTGTAGGATTTTGTCACATCTAGTGGTGAGCTTGCAGGTTGCAAACATCTCGCCTCACTCTCCCCTTCCAGGTGTATAAGAGAACCTACAGTGACCACAAAACTAAAAGTTGGAGGCAGTGTTTGGTCTGTCGGTTCTGGGCTACTGTAGAAACACGACGGTGCAACATGGGGACTTTCTTGCAAGAGGACTGATTCTTATTTTCAGATGATACACTTACGAAAACATACTTATGAATATTACATTCAGTTTCTACCATATTTTGCCAAAAGTTGCCCCTTTGACCTTTAGGAGAGTTATTAAAATTCATCCTGAGTGGACAGTGAATGAGAAGGAACAGTCAGGGGATCACCAAAGTCAGTAGGAGTCATCCTCTGGGGACCATGAATGTTTGTGCCAAATGTCTTAACAATCCTGACCAAAGTGGTGGCCTGGCTGACATTGCTATCTCTATGGCTAAAAAAAGCTAAAGGAACAATACAAGAATCTACCTCAGATGGAAAAAAGCAAGAGAAGGAAGAAAGAACTGCATAACTTTTGAAACTCTTTCCCACTTTTACCCAGTGGCTGTACTGCATTTATCAAATTATGATTGATGCAAGCATACGGTGTTGTAGATTGTGAGGGGAAAAAAGACCCACAGCACACACACACACACACACACACACACACACACACACACACACACACACACACACACACACACAATGTAATTTATCTTCAATTTAAATGTTTAAAGTGTGAAATGACTTCACTCCTTTACGTTAGTGTTTGTGTGTTTTTCTGTGTGTGTTTTAAAGCTGGCACACACAGAGTAAAATCTAATCACCAGTTTCAGAGCTCAGCGGGGAGATGAGTCCACTGGAATAAATAAAACTCTTCAGTGTCAGTCTAGAGAGCACTAACCTTCAGCCGCCTCATAAAACACTTCATGAATGCAATTTTGGCTGTACACTAAGGCTGAGGGCATCTCGCCAATTACAATGTACTCTGAGAGCATACTCGACTTTCATTCATCCATGCATCTGCGGGCCGATTGGGTCAACTGGAGAGTAACTGATGATGGCAGGTTTCTGATTCTTACACCATTTAGCTAATTGAGCAGCTGAAAGTCATATAATTGACTTTAATGTCTTCCAGTCACATTTCTAATCCAATAAAAGTATCACAATAGTCATTATGGAGAAAGATGCAGGACTTTTGGGAAAGGATGCAGGAAATAGAGTGATGGAGCCTCAGAGGGAGAGATAGTTTGATGTAACAGAGTCAACTGGGAGAGTAAACAGAAAACAGAGGTCAAAACTGTAGCAAGGCCAGCTCTAAGTAGCTTTCCTCTGACGCAGAACTTGGAGAATGAGCCTGGAAAAGAGCAGCGGAGTGAGAGAAATGTCTGAATTCAGTCAAATGGACCTGGGCATGCTGCACAACCTTTGCCTTGACCTTTGCTGAAAGCCACAGCAGGAATATGGTGATTGATGCAATAATGTTAAATGTCAGTCATTTATTTTTTGGTTTAATCTTCAGACTCAGACAAGGTTTCGAAGTATATTTAGGACCACATTAGTAAACAGTCAATGGCACTGATTGAACATCGACGTTTTGTCACATGCACTGTTTTTCATTTGACTGTTGGAGTTGCTGAAAGTGTTCACTGTGGTTTGGGTCCAGAGGAGTCAAATAACGCTGTTATGAAATACGGGAACACACATTCTTCAGTAATGGGACAAGTGCAAAGCAACATGAGCCCAGTTTCCAGTGAAAGTAATGCCCAGATTTTAAATGGCACTGGCGGTCTGGTGTTTTTGTTGTTGTTTTTTAAACCAATAGTGAAAGTTTATTAAAGACAAGTGTAATGTTCATTTCATTTCCAGTGAACCTTTTATCTTCATGCTTCAAGCCTGGAGAAGTTTATGGTTGTAAGTTTATTTTTTCAAAGAAAAAAGTCATTTCCCTCACACACCTCTAACTTATCAATAAAGGTCAACATGGACCTTTCTGAAGATGTATCGATCATAAAGTGACATAGTGCTTAAATACTGCCCATTATCACATGATAGTTCACAGCTGTGTTGGAGGTATGTCTGTGGTCATATACAGCAGCATATTCATTCAAGATTCCCCATTTTCTCTTTAAGTTTAAGTTAACTTAACTTGAAAACTTAAGTTTTCAAGTGGTCAGATTCTCCATTAAGTCCTGTCCTGTCCAAACCAGTGTTTACATTTTCACAGGTGAATTTATAGTGAGTGGCATGTTAGCCAGGTAAAAAGAAGCAGGAGGATATTTTTATTTAGGTCATTTTTATTTTTGACGTTATATTTTGTGGTTATTATAGTAGAAATGCTGTCGTTTTGTCCACAAGAGTCTCCAAAATCAGCACAAAATGAAAATTCCTTGCAGCAGCTTTAAATATTTCAATATAGACTGAATAAGATTTTCTTTTTTAGTAATGTCAAAGGCATTATAAACAGGCCTATGGTGTGTTTTGATAGTTGAGGGAATCTTGATAGCTTGGTTTATGTGACCATGGACTATCATGCACTGTGTCACTTTATGATGATTGATATATCCCGAGAGAGGTCCTTGTGACCAAAATGTTGAAGTTTTTTTTTAACAAATCAGTACAGAGGTGTGGAAATTTACTTTTTTCTTTGCAATTCTTTGAAATCTTTGGGTGATTTTATTCCCTGCGCCACAAGAGAGAACAAGCAAGTGGTGTGCATGTTGAATGCTACTCATCTTGTACAAGTTTATGGATCCCAAATGTATTTGTAAAAAATCTCTTAAAACTATCAGAGGTCCAGACCAGTATTTTCACATACTTTCATGACTAATCACATGTAAGGTACAGTATAATACAGTTGAGCCTAAAGCATACCATTATGTTTTAGATCAATGGCTGCCAACCCGGGGGTCACAAGATAATAGAGTGTCAGGTCAGATTACACAATATTGTTTTTCTTTCTATGGTTTCTGTGATAGATTAGGCCATTATAGAATCATGAATCCTTGCCACGACTTGGCCACAGACACGACAGACACATGTTCTCTGCACCTATTGGTCAACGTCACAGTACCTGTCCTGGAATTTGAGAGATGGCAAAAAAAAAATTCTGACACGCTCGTCTTTTTGTTGTGGCATCATGAGGTGTCCTAAATGCAGTATTAGCTGAAGATAAGATGATCAATTATTGCATCCAACGCTAGATGCTCTATATCTGTTAAGTCAGGCTATCATCAGACTGATAGTGTGTAGTCTGAACTTTGCATTAATATTTTTGTCCTGGTTGATTTTGTGACACCCGTGGTTACTATGGTAACAGCATATTAAACTGTTAACACTTACTGAGCAGCTACTTTGTCAGAAATACAACAGAAGAGAACCTGGTTAATCTGTTTACAGTGCAGCAAAACAAAGTTATTATTTCAGTGAAGAAATCTGTCAGCAATCAGTCTTTTTTTTCCATTAGGCCATGATCAACTGCAATCTGATTTTGTCCTGCACATGACATCAGCAGTTTTCCACATATTGTCCCAAAAATTCAAAATGAGCCACTATTGAAAAAAATGCTGAAAATCATCTTTTTTTTGTAGATGCATTTTTATTATGATGGAGTCATTGCTGAACTATGTGAGAAATATGCTGCATTTCCTGACATTTCTTCACTAGGTTTCACCAGTTGAATGTTTTTAAGCTTGTTCTGTGAAGTCCTCATGCAGAGGCAATTTGAATCCAGCGTGGGGAAGGCGATGTTTGATTCTTTAGAAATCGTAAGGACATAAAAACAAACATTTTGGCTCCTGGACTTTTTAAATAAAACAAGGGGGAAATCACTATTTGGTTACACTATGCATAGGACATGGTCCTCCTGTCTACGCCTTGCATTTTTTCCAGCTGAAAAGTTTAGGAACAACTGTTTTGGATGATTTAATAGTTTCTAATAATTTCTGTGCAGGACAAAACTGACTGCAGGTGCTCATCACTTTGAACATCATGTGCATTTTATTTTTGGTCAGATTGTTGCTTGTCTACAGCTGTATTATCATTCTGTGAAAATACACCTTTGAAAACAACAAAAGCTGATGATGTTATTCTTTGTGATGGATGAATTGCCTCAATCAAGTCTTCAAGTCTTTACAAACTGACTTTGTAATGGAATAAATGTAAACTACTGTACTCCTGAAGGTGGAAAAACTCATTAAAATCTCCATAAAACAGGACAGAATGCTTTTGAAAATGGTGAGCTGTGATATTGACTGTGTGGTTGGGAATTAGGTAAAACACAAAAAAATACTGTATAGATCATTCGTCAAAACACATAAACTAGACACCAAATGTTCCCTCCAGACATCATAAGGCTTTAAATCTGCTCAAACTCTGAATTTCTCATCAGCTGTTCTGCTGATTGAAGCCCAGAGGCTTCAAAAAGAGATTAATGTTTCTTCAAAGAGCTCTAAATGATGCACTGACTCTTTGCTGGATTTTAGTATCAGTACACTTTTGTTATAATCTCCAGCAGACCGACCACAAAGGAAAAAAACAATCAGCTGCCTGCAAATATAGCACCACATCACAGATATTTTCATTGCCGTAAGCATTATAAAAAGCAGCAGCTCATATCCGACTGTTCCGCTGGTAAACAGGTAAGTGGTCTGCATACATACAAAACATTTCCTCATTGATTTCTGGCAGGCTGCAGACAATAGCTCTGATGCAACCATTAAAACAAGGTCAATACTATAGTCACACACCATACGTGATGCATGCACTGATCCCCTTTTGTTCACAACATTGAGCAGAATTGACAGAAAAGAAATATGATGTGACAACAGCAGCATGTGTGACCTGCTGCGACCTGGGACCGATCAATCATTCACAGTGTTTCAGACCAATGAAGGATCAATCAACCTCAGCGTCTGTGTATTGGGCATACTAATCACTGCTTTATGCTGAGAGCGCCCTCAGGGGTCTCAGTTTGTCTGTTATTTAAGAGGATCTCTCAAAGACATTTGGTAGAAAGGTTTCAAACTGACCAAGCAACGTGTGATTATCTTTGGTGCATATCCAGGAATATTTTTAAAGGATGTTTGCACTTTGTAGTCATGTTGTCAGAACAGTTCTGGGGATGTGATGTTGGTCTGTAAGTTTGTTTGTCAGTTCACCACTCTGGTCCTCTCAGTGTATCCTGCCATGCAATTTTGTACAGATGTTTATGGTCCTCAGAAGACGACTGGTGATCCCTTAAGTTTCCATCTAACTCCAGCAGTTGGTACAAGTTTTCACTTATTCGGTGAATTATCTCAGTGTCTAATTGACAGATTACTATAAAAGTTTGTACAGATTTTCATGGTCCCCGGAGAATAAAGTCTACTGACTTTGGTGATCCTGACTTCACCTCTTACACCATCATGAGGTGTTGGATGAAATGTGTCAACAATTATTAGATGGATATCAATGTTCCTCTCAGGAAAAAATGTAACCACTTTTTTTTTTGTCCAGTACTTGGTGGTTTATGATCAAAATACCTTCAAAAACTAATGACAGTCTCGACTGCCTCAGCGGCACTTTGTTGCTATTTTCTCACGAACTACTTATCGGAACAAAAGAAAATCAGGGACAAAGACCCTATAACTGTTTGTAACAACTTTAATTTCATAACATTACTTCACTGTAGAAAGAAGACAACTGACGACAGTGTGAAATTGGTGCATTTACAGAATTAGTCACCGACTCACTGACGTCTTGGTAGGGCTACATCCGTACAAGATGTGTTTGAATGTGAGGCTTCCAGCTGTAAAATTATATACGTTTGAATGCATCCTGTGAAGCCGCTGTGGCTGCTGTCAGGGTAACAATTAAGTGTCTTTTGATTTGTCTCTCTCAGATGAAACCGGTTTGTCTCCTTCAGATGTTGCAGTCTGTTGTGGGTGTTTGAATTTGTGTGCTGTGTTGGTGATTGATTTTTAAAATGGTTATGTGAAAGGGGAAATTCAACACTTTTCATGTGAATGTCCAGTTACTGCTGATGGTAAATGTAGTCAATTGAAGCGATACATTTCTCAGTTTGTGCTATATTGACTGTGTCATGAATCAGAGAGGACCTACACACATAATTACAGGGCAGAGGCAGGAGTGAGGCAAAAACTGAGAGTTTACTGAAATTTCAGGCAGAGCAAAGTACAGTCAAGATAACCAGGCAGAGGCACAGATGCATCAGCCAAAGGTTCAAAACAGGTAAGCAGGCCCAGGTGAAAATCCAAAAACAAGGAGGCGGAAGCACAGTACAATCAAGTACGATCTGGCAAACAACAAAGTCAAACTGACTGGTGTAAGTACTGAGGGGTAAATGAACAGACAAGCAACAGGTGTGTGGCAGACTGAGCAGGCTGGCAACTGATAGGCTGACAGACAATAATGACGAAATTCTGTGTGTTTTCTTCCAAGGTTCCTGAGCAGCTTCATTGCATCAACCAGACTGGGAGCACTTGGGCCTTTTGTTCTCTGTTGGATATAAAAGTGCCAGCTCTGGTGTGACATTTCCTCTCTCCCCCCACCAGCGCCTGCATCTCATTTTATCTCCACAACACTCCACCTTACATCAACCACACATCCACATGCACATGCCTGATGCCACTGATCTACACACTTCATACCTGCAGTTCAATCAGGAGAGACAAGCGAATGAAATAAAGATTAAGTTTATTATAGCAGATGATGTGTGATAATAAAGTCTTGACAGACAGTCTTTTTGGCACCTGGACTCTCTAGGGAGATTAGTAGTCGAGGGGTTGCTGCCCTGAGCAGCGGCAGAGGTAAATCCCCCGCCATGGAGTCCAGACTCCAGTGGCGGTGGTGATTGAAGACTCTTCTGCGACTGGGAGCCTGAAGAGGCTGATGAATCTGCAAAGACTGGCTGGTGATGGGGAGGTGGAGGGGCACGTGTAACAGCAGCATGAAGGAACTAAAAGTGGTGAGGAAATCATATTTAAAAAGACTGCAGAGATATGATAGGCTAACAATGAAGGTGTGTCACTGTGCTATTGGACCGATGTGACCAGCTGATGAGAACTGCTGATAATAATAGACAGCCCCAGACTGTGATGGCAAGGAAATTATGAGTGAGGGTACATGAGAGAAGTGAAATACAGATTGAATGAGAAATAAACTACAGGCATAAGCAAGCAAAAGGAAAGTCTTCCTGACTGAACTTTGGCTATAACTTAATTGAACCTTCAGTTTACCTTAATTTCATAAATATTTTTGTATTACTTTGCACTGCTTGTCTATCCTGTTTTTGTAATAGCCTCTGAGCCGGGTTATGGCACAACATCTACCAGGATGCACTGTGGGCGAGCTACTGACCTACCCACGACCATTTAGTCATGTTGTCACCCCCCTAGCCTTCAGCTATTACTTCTCTGACATTGACTGGATATCTACATGAAAAGGCTGAATTTTCCCTTTAACAGCCTCATTTGCTGCTGTTTGTTTTGGTCTGACAAGCTGCAGGCTGCTGGTTAATATCCACCACAACCGCACAACCTTAGTCTGTACATCCAGACTACAAAAAAACTGAACTATCCCTTAAACATAGTCTATGCTCTGGTGTCGACTGAATGTTTTTGGTGTCCTGATATACCACTGACACCTGCCAGCCAATCAGAATCAGAGTTATCTTCACTCCACCCAAAAGATTTACAGACAAAACATAAAACTGACACATATTTTTATCTCACCTACGCTTCAAACATCCCTGTCCAAATGTAAACATCAACAAAAAGGATAAACATTGAAAACATGAAAAAGGAACTGAAAACAGACTGATAACATCAGTGACGGCCCAGGCTGTACTCAGATAATCTACAGAAAAAGAGATAAAATGCATAAGCAAAAGTAACCACTTAAGAAAGTAAAAAAAAAAAGGAGGCAGGGTTTGGGGTGAAATAAGTTCAAGTTAACCAAAAGGTAGAATTTTTTGTTGTTGTTGTTGTTGTTGTTGTTGTTTCTTTGTTTGTTTGTTTTTTGTTTTTGTTTTTTAAAATAATACCATATACGATCATATAGAGTTATTTAAAATGCCAATGGCAGCTGGGACAAATGAGTTCTTAAGTTTTTTGGTCCTGCGTCTTGGCAGAATGTACCTGTGTCCAGACTGAAGAAAGCTGAACTGCTCGTACAGGTGGTGGATCAGCCACAACTGACTGGGCTTTTCTCAAGAACCCAACATTCAAGGTCACGCCTGCAATTTTTCTGCACACTTTGACAATACCCTGCAGTCAGTTTCTGTTTTTGAGGGTTAGTAACCCACACAAGCTGACAAAGCACAATTTTTCTTTGCACAAATGTCAGCGTTATTATGCAGTAATTGTGCAGTTATAAAAGGTTGACATCTTGAGAAGAAACTTGAACCATTTTGAGGCAAAATAGATTTTCATGTGTCAGAGGCAGATGGGATTTTCAAACAAAATGTCCTTGTTTTTCATTAAATTTAAAAGATTTCCCAGAGCATCAACAATACAGAGATCATAGCTAGTACACACAGTCTTAGGACACTCTTGAGAATGTTCATGTTAATATTTAGTATTAAGTTGTGGACAAGATGAAAATGTATTAAGGCAGGGTGTGTTGTGGCACCCGTCACATTTGTCATGAATATATGAGTGTATTTTGGACAAATTTGATTACATGTTTTGACCCTGTGTGTAATCATAAGATGTACTGTGAAATCAAATGTTTCTGAAAAGATGCATATTTAACATAATTATCATACAAATGGAACAGAGGCTTAACATAAAAATTAGGGAATAAAGCAATAATGCTATGTTTAATTTAAAAATACCAAGAGTGACAGTCTTTCACACATAAATTACTTTTTGTTTTTCATTAGGCACTGTTGAGAGTGACTGAGACACAACATGAATAAAACTCCTCTTTCCCAAGTCCCTGGTGTAACAATATGTAAAGTGTGAAATCTTAAAGACCTGATGAAAACCGGTTCATGTTCTTATACAGTGTGGTCCAAATGTACTTAAAGCTGCCATAATTATTATTTTTATATTAGCAGTGAATCTAATGTGTCATCAGCTGTGAGAAACCCACAAATAAAGCATTGGACCCTCAGTTTTATGGAGTGTGTTAGCACCTTTCAGCTCTTTGTTTGGTTGTTGGTTGGCCCACAATGTTTGTGCTTTTCTCACCACTCTTATCGGTGTTGTTTCCTGCTCTAAAAAATAACTGTACTCTACCTGCTCAGCACCAAACCACAGACAGCTGGTGAACATAGTGGAGCATTTACCAGCTAAAGAGTCAGATATTTCCTGCATGAGTTGGTGGAGACCAAAATCTCTAAATGAATGCTAAGGTTGCTCCATAACTGCTGAATGTATAAGTAGTTTGCTGTTGTTTGTTAATATATTCACCATATCAACTTTATAATGTAATATGTCAGTTTTGTGTTTACAGCTTATGGCCCGAGGCGGCCAGGAAATCAATTGATGGAGATTTAATGACAAGTAGCGACAGATATTTTAAAAGAAGAGTCCTTTAAGTGCTGTCAAGGCTGAAAATGGAGAGGACCCCTTGTCACTGCAACAGTGCAGAAAATTACCTTCAATATTAAACTCTCTGTTGGATTTTGACCCTGCAGCACTTCACTTCAGCTATCAGTGATCACTGACATGGGCCTACAATGTTGTCTTGTTTTTTCTTTAAATTTTGTTGTGAGTGTTTACAGTAGCTCTGTGTTTATGTTTGAGGTCAGCGTGGATGAGTCATAAAGGTCACCAGGACTCACAGCCTCTCTCTCATCACACACCTCATCCATTTTTGAAGCGCTGCTGCTGTATTTTAGTCTCAAGCATCTGCTGAGTTTGGAGTTTATAGTGAGCCTCCGGGGCCCTTCATGCATTCCTCTCATTTACTGCTCTTATTCTGGTAGTTTGGGTTGTGGGGTGGGAGCGGGGAGGTGGGAGGGGGGTAGCGGGTGCTGAAGTGCTCTCAGCAGTGGGTGGGATTATTCTCACACAGTGTCCTGTTCCATTTGATGTTCGTGCTTGTAAAGCTGTATTCAGTAATGACCTTAACGACTGAAAAAGACAATGACTTCAACAGAATGTACCGAAATGCTTCCACTGGTGTCATTAAATTGACTTGCTTTTGTTTGCTTTGGTTGACTTTTATTTTGCTCACACAAAAGAAATGCCTTCGTCTTTCAGCAGCAATCATAGAAAACCAGCATAACACAGATTACTTTCATCAAACATGCTTGTCAAAAGTAGTTTACTCTTACTTGTAGAGGTCTGCTGCCTGTCCTGCATTAATGATTTCAGATGATTGAGAGAACTGTTTGACCTCTTAGGAAATACGCAGCCCAAATGTAGTCTATAGACTTTTTTTTTTTTTTACTTTTGAAGTAATAATGATGAACATAGAAGAGCTGCAAAGTCCACATATAGAGGAGGTGGGGTGGATGGAGGATCAGACAAAAACAGGACTTTCACACTGACTGACTGGGGTTTGGTTCCCATGTGAGACCAATATGTCAGAGTTGATTGTCTTAAGCCTCCTACAGACTGTGAGATTTCAGAAACCTTGTATGTTTATTGCAGTCACACTGTGCAACATGGATCTAATAAACTTGGGTACAACATCAAGTTTGAATCATAGGCTACGATGAAAGTCAGTATACAAGAAAACGTCATCAGCGTCCATCATCCATCTGCACCATGATAGTGGTAAACAAAGCTAAGCAAGAATCGAGCCTTTGTAATAGTGGTATTTATGTGTGTGAAAATAAAAATTCAAAGAAGAGGCCAACAACTTGAGGTGACGTGAAGTATTTGTTGTGTGCTAATAAGTCATTTCTGACACTGTCACTTTTGTCCTGGGCTATCTCTGGTCACAAGACCGAAAATCTCTCACAGTGCAACACAGCAACACCGTTTTGGAGCCACGACCAAAGATATGACCACCAGTGTTGGGAAAGTTCACTTTCTACATGAACTAGTTCAAAGTTCAGTTCACAAATTTTAAAATGAACTAGTTCAGTTCATAGTTCATAATTCAAAATTTTGAACTAAGTTCACAGTTCCAAAAATGAACTAGTTCATAGTTCTTTTTTTTCAATGTGTTGCTACGAGCTATTATTTTTCAAAATTATAGTCACAGCCCATATAGAACCACAGACAGCAATTATTTTATAAGTTTTAACACTGAAACTATGCATCAAATGTAGGGGTGTGCGATATGACGATATTAGATCTTGAAGGATTAGAACGTGTACACGATCTGCCAAAATGAGGAGATAGTATAGATCGTCTAGGTCATGTTCTATAAATTGCAGTTCTATGCTGATGCACCGACGCACCAGACATATTACTGACCTGACCGACCAATCATAGCGAATTAGGGGCAGTGACACAATTTCTTGTTGCAGTTGGTCGCTAAAAAACACCCATGAATTGGTTTGGCTTTTCCTCAAATGACAAACGCAAACAAAAGTAATTTGCAAAATTTGCACAGAGACGGTTCGCACATCGGATGGAAACACGAGAAACTTGTTCAATCCCTTGAAGAGAAAGCACCCTGAACAGTATGCTGAGAGCCAAATCTTTAATAATCAGGTTATAGACATGACGAACACGTCACATCCACAGCAGAAAATGTTCCTCTTGTCGTGTTTTTTTCAACTGAAGGCCACATTATATATATATCCATATTATTCATGAATGTAAATTAAACAACAGAGGAGGGAGAGGCTGATGATCGAGTCTTGAAGGTAACCCCAGACCCGTGACCGATCTTACGAATCAACGGCATCGCCCGCGATGCCTGAGGATATATTTTACATAATCGCGCATATTTCTGGAATGCCGATAGATAGAAACTTACTTTCTTCTTTGGCGAAAAGGGGACATATCAGCCGTTCAAACGACACCTCCGCTGTATCTGTGTTATGCTTCTTCGATTTTCAGTGTCCAATAGGAAAACCGTGCGCCGTCACATGGTGCGTCAGTGTCCAATAGGAGACCCGTGGCACCCGGTGGCTGGTGTTGCCAGATTGGGTGTTTTTCCGTCATTTATTAAGGCCTGTTTACGGTGTGTTTTAGCCGGGTTTTCGCTTGGAAGGCTTTATGGAAACCTGGCACCCTATTGAACGAAGTTAAATTGAAAGAGCGTGCCGTTCACAGACACCAGAATGAACGCGTTCACAGTAACGTTCATCAAGCAGAAATACTGTACGTTCAGTTCACGTTCGCCCAAAATATGAACGAGTTCATGAACTATCGTTCAGTGAACGCGTTCAGGCACAACACTGATGACCACGTTTCTTTCACGTTGGTCATATTTCATCTGGGGCAGCCCTAAATCACACACTGTATACCAGGCTATAGGAAGGAATTGTTTAAACAAAAAAATTTGACTTTTATTTTGAAAGTATTGCCAGACTTTACATATGAATTATTGCTAACTTGACCACGAAATGAGAACAGTGGATAATACATTAGTTTGAAAGGTGGCCTGAGTGTCGTGGAATGTGTACAAATCTAAAACACTAATATGCAGGATTTAGTGACATCTAGCGGTGAGCTTTCAGATTGCAACATCTCATCTCACCCTCCCCTTCCCAGCATGTAGGAGAACACAACATGCTTCCATTTTCTTGAAGAGCCTCAGCGATCAGAGATCAGATCAGAGGTTGTCAGTGACGGCAGGATTCGCTATTTTTGTCTCTGAGACGCTTCCCCACTAATCCACGAGGCATCATCAGTGGGTTGACAGGAGCTTTCCAGGAATCATTCACACCATGATGTCACATGTGAGCTGTTGGCGTCATGTGAGAGTCGTCAGAGTCACATGCATCGAGGTGTGAATTGGTTTTAGACCACCTGGGGAGGATGTGAGGACAGAGATGTTAGTGGCTGTCTCAGCTTTTCTTCCTCTGTTCACGGATTCCTGATGCAGTTTGTTTGTTTGTTGCATTTTCATGTAGCTGTTTAGGGTATTTAACAGTCACCTCGTCTGCATTTCAGTGTCAGCATTTGCTTTTCAGTAAATTAATTGTATCTGCCCTGAAGTATTGTTTTAATCACATTATCCTCTGAAAAAATTACCTCATGAACTCTTTTTCTTGAGTTCCCATTCATCTAGAATTAGAATAATCTAAAGCTTATTAGTAATTAAACCACATATCACCAACATTTCCTCTTAAAAAGTCTTGTTGATATTGTACAAAATGCTTGTCTAATTCCTTATCATTTTAAATATTTAGTGGGTTTTAAATAAACTGAAGCTCATCATTAAGCTTATTTCTTTGCTGGTATATGCAGGTGTGTGTGTGTGTGTGTGTGTGTGTGTGTGTTATATGTGTGAATTTGTGCATACACTTTCAGCTCTACCTCCATCTGTTTCTGTCCTGCAGTTTGAGAGCAATCCTCATACATCTTCCTGTCTGATACACACATACACACGCATGCTCGCACGCACGCACGCACGCACACACACACACACACACACACACACACACACACACACACACACACACAGTTGACACTCTGCTGATGACTGGAGCCATAAAGAGACAGGCAGGTGGAAGAGGGAAGATGAGAAGTGTTCAGCAGTATTTCTGCCTGAGGCAGAAACACAGGGAAATGAGGAACTCTACTTCTGGTTTAGTTTAGAAAGATTTGTAAAAAAGTAAATTATAATTATAAATTAAATAAATATAAATTACAATCTCTGCCACCTTTCAAGTATGTTGTTTCACGTTCATGTTGTTTAGCAGTTAATTTTCACTGATGTTTTAAGGATAAAATGTAAACTGATGGGGAAAAAATCTCTTTGTTGTTTTATTTTCCAAACTTTGAACGTGTTTGGGCCATTTTCAGTTTTTCAGTTTCAAGTTCAGATTAGCCTGTCAGTTTCATATGTTTGAGTCTGTGTTGCAATGAGGATAATACATGTTTATACATACAGGGCTGCCAAACATTTATTTCCAAAAAGTAAATTTTATTATCAAACATCAAATGGTGCTAAATGACCTCTGAACAGAGAAGTAAGCGTTCCTCAAAACGTTTGTTGTTCAAATTACCGGGTAGAAACATATAAAAGCATCACAGATGTTGGCTGAAAGCTAATATGTGTTATTTATGTCACTGCTGTATAGTCTTCTGCTTTGCACGTCTTAATCAATGCAGCAACATGTTGTCTCACTTAGTGCATATTTCTATAACATTATTATTCCCTATTTCATGACTTTACATGTTTTGTTTTGTGTATTTATGTGCTGCATGTTTTAATTTGTGAAAATTAAAACTGCTTGATATTTTCAATAACTTTTCTAAGTTTAATGCTATAATCTTCTATTCTTTTTAGTAGGACTTTGTAACATCTTTTCAGGGACTACAGATGGAAAACAGTTGTGCAGTGGTTACTAATGTGCACTCTCTATGCTAAATAAACCAGAAGATGAATAAATAAAACTAAATAAGTGGACCTTGGAGTTTTGTAAAGCTATGTCCAAGGTCGAGTGAACTCTTACTGTAAAAGTGTTATGAATTAAATCATTACAGCCACTGAGTTCATGTCAGCTGTCTGTCTCCATGACAACTGAGTGAAAGTTGTGATATGATGATAAAAGATGAGCTGAAACTCAATTAATCAGTTGATACAAAATCAAATGGCAACTATTTAGTTAACAGTTTAAATGTTTAAAGGTGGGGTAAACAATTCTGGAGGAGGAAAGTTTGTTGTTGTAATTGTTGTCAATATATTGACATCATTGACAATATATAATATTGACACACAATTTGTTCACTTTTTTAAAGCCTGTGTCATAATTGAGGATTCATTCAAGTTGCATTTGTCATTTAGACATTATTTCATTGAGTAAATGTTATAGTACTTTTATTCTGAAGTCTCACTTGAAAGTCTTGTGAGACTGTTCTCATGTGAGTAGGTTTTAAGGTTGACACGGTGGACTTTAAGTTGATGTGAATGGTTGCAAAGAAACATTTGAAGATCGACAATTATTCCATTTTTTACATCAATGAGATCATTTGTTTTGTTTGTCTGTATTTTACCTTGTAAAACCTTGTGCATGCTATTTTTTTTATGTTAACAAGGTCTGATGTTTATTTTCTTGTCAACATTGTGTATTTAGTTTTCACAGTGGTCTTGAAGAGAAATCTTTAAATAAACCAGTGGCAAGAAATGTGTGCTTTGAATGAATTACAGTTGTTGAGTTTTATTCCCAGGTCATCAGATATTGATACTTTAGGCTGTTGTCTCAGAATGAACACAACAAAGAGTCAACAAGAATCAACTCGACTCAAAGTGTCGGTATTTGACTACGTGGGAATGAGACCCAACAATCAACTATCCTTTTCCAGATTGCTTACCCCAGCTTTAAGTCATTTTTTCAAGCTAAAAGATGAAAAATTCAAAGTTCAAATGAACAATTAATTTCTTTCCTATTTCATGATAGTTAATTAAATATCTTTGTTATTTGGATTGTTAATCAGACAAAACAAAATATTTCAAAGACTGTGATGGACTGTTTTCTCATCTTTTAGAGTCCAAACAATCAAGTAATCTAGAAATTAATCGATAATGATAATAAAAAATAATAGCTTTAGCTGTTGGGAGTGGACTTTGAGTGAACCCCAACCCTGAGCTGGTGCTGTTTTGTTGTTTGTGTTTCTAAACTGTGAACAAGATGTGAGCAGACATGCACAAATTCAATAAAAACTCTCTTCTCACAACATAGTGTACACAGTCTGTTCTGTGGTTAGATTTAAATGAGCTTTTCTAATGATTTTTGGTGCAAAGTCTGGTCTGTATTTACACACTGCAAACCACAACAATCCCCTGTATTGTTTGTCTGCACATTTGATATATTTAATGCCAGTTAGAGTTCACCACAATGACTTCCAGAAACCTTCTGAAGTGATTCCCAACACTGCTCAGCCCCAAAATCCTGACAAAAAATAAGAATTTGAAACTCACAGGCTACAGCATTTAGACCTTTGAGACATTTTCTGTCAACTCAGTCTGAAGACTTAAGTGTAATTTGGGTAATGTGACAGATGTGTTGTTTTCTCCAGATGTTTCCAGACTCAGAGGACTGAGCAGGTTACAGGATGATAACGGCCTCCTGGTGTTTTTGATTAAAACTCTGCAGTTCTTCCCTCTCATCTCTGACCTTTCACTCCTCTCTACTTCATTCTAATTTCCAGCTTTACCTGTCTCTGGTGCCCATCAGCTGCTTCCTCTTCATCAGTATTTCTCTTTCATCTGCCCCCGGGGGCAAACTGAGGAGGCTCATTCTGCTCCCTGTGCGAAGCACTGAGAGGGAGAAGGCAGAGAGCAGGTTTATTTATGGGCGCTCTCTGTTTGCCTCACATTACAGGAGATTTCTCTGAGGCTTATATGTATCTGTGTGGGATTGTGTGTGTGTGTGTGTGTGGGGCGAACATGTCAGGTACGCTGCAAGAAGAAAATATGTCAAAACACAATTACTGCTGAGACTGTATGCACAGGAGTAGAAGGACCCTCTGCGCTCAAGTCAGGTGAAAACAGGAATAGACTCAGAGTCTCTCGAGTTTGAAAAGTTGACAGTTTTGGCATCAAACAGGTTGAAAATATTATCCTCAGATGTGTTAAAAACACCACTGTGCTGGAGGGACATAAGGCTGTTAAACTTTTCATTTTAATGTGTAAACACAGCTTCAAGTTAATTGAGTTTATTTACAGCAATTTATTGTAGAAAACTAGCAAGCATTATACTGTGGTCATTAGTGAATCTTGTCTATATGTTAATTTCATAATTAATTAATTTCATGTAATATCTTGCCAAGGGAAAAACATCTCTCTGTCTGGTTTAACTCATTTACTAATTTAACTTATTTAATCTTTGAACATTGTCCTGGTCCACTGTGTTTGGATATATATGCCTTACGATCCTTATTCCAGATGACTTTCTCTTGTTTTTCAACAGGTTTCTCCACTTTTCTGGCCCAAGAAATTAATCAATATCAATATCAGTCAAAGTGTGTGCTATATTTAGAATATTTTCACTGCATTACCTTGCTGACAGACTGCCTTTTCCAATGGCAAACTGCTGTTGTATAAACAAAATATCGCTCTCACTCACTCAGTCAGACTTCAGTGGTGAAATCAGTAATTTTACTTCACAGAACACAGGAGATACAGTTCTACTGCTGCCTCAGTCTGTTAGTTTTTTTGTGTTATTGTGTGACTTTGATGAGTCTGAACTAACCTTTTAAAGCGCTGAAGTCACACAACAACACAAACAAACTAACAGACCGAGGCAGCGGTTTACTAGCAACTTCTGTATTGTGAGAAGTAATTCACTTCTCAACGGTTGAGCAAGAGAGGGCATTACTTTGTTTATATAACAGCGGTTTCCCATTAAAAGTCTGTCTGATGACAAGGTAAAGCAGTGAAAACTTTTTAAATATAGCGTACACTTAAATTGATATTGATTTCTTTTAGGTGGGCCTCTTTAGAGGTGGCTAAATATGTTTTGTTGCTGACCCTGTCCAGTTCATTGCTTATCTTCTGTGCTTGTACTCTCTGCTTCTCCAAACTGCAATCGTCATCTACTGTAGGTAATACACTGACTATGGATAAGTACCTCTTACACCCCACTTCAAATAATCTGAACTATCCCTTGAACACATGTGAACGCGCTGGTCTTGGTGCTTGATGACGTGATACCAGTCCGATGCATAGTGTTTGGTCACAGCGGGAACTTGTTTTTGGCAAATAGAGCTCTAGAAACCTGCTGTGCACTACCTGGTCAGCACCAGACAGCCGACAGACACAGTTAATGACCCGCTGGTCAACACTGTGGAGCAACTAAAGAGCCAAATATTTCCCTCAGGAGTGGATGGAGACCAAAATAGAGCTAAAAGGAGAGTGAATACTGAAAATGTTGCGCTTCAAACATCACTGTGGTGCATTAATATAAATAAGTGGACATTAGAGCCCCGCAGTGGTCAAGCTGTTTATTTGTTTATTTCATTATCTGCTCATGTTCAGCACCTGCCCTCTTTTTAGATGTGCGTGCATTCTCCTGAACTCCACAGCTTTCCGTTGATTGTTATTCTGCTCCACCCTCACCACGTCCTCGAGGAATACCTGACTACATATATCACTCATGATTCTGCAGCTCTCTTCATAGCTAACCCTGAACACGTCATGCTGTCACCCCCCTACAGGATGCAGAGCTCTGCTGCTTTTCACTGCCACCGGCCAGGCAGGACTAATGTTACAGCTGAGACACCAGCCTACTGTGATCAGCTGTGACAGACGAGGTGACACCAGCAGCAGTAAGAGTACAGACGGGACAACTTTCAAATAAGGCCTGAACTGAAATTTAAATGAAATTGTCACTCATTAGTTTTGTCTTACCTGACAATTGTGAACAACTGCACACGTGGCAGACAAAGGCATCCTGATCTATGATCTAATGCCACTGGACCTTCTGGTGGTACAAGACAGTTCAGGCGATGTGAGCTTGCATTTTATCAAAGCTCACGATATATTTATTCAAAATTTTAATTGTGATTATTTTTAACTACTGTAGCAATGCATATCCAGCTTCCTGTACATCTACCTCTACCAAATCCTACTGTCTAAACCACAGGAAATAAGAGTAGCTCACAGGTAGATGTTAGTTGTCTGCCCTCTGGTGGTCAGGAGTATTAATAACTCTTATTAGTGATAATGGCCACAATGAAAGATAAAAATTTGAGAGCTGTCACAATGAAACCAGACATCTAAAGTTAATTTCCCTGGTGACTAGTTACTTTTATTGTGCAGTAACTGGTAAAGTAAATAAATTACTTTTGAAGTAAGTGGCAACTGAAACTAATTACTTAATTTCATTAGGTACATTCAAATTGTCATGTTTTTATAATGAAATTGGGAAAAGGCATAAGTAATTGTCATTATGTGCACTGCACAGTAATAACATTGTTTGAGTAACATTATTGTTTTGCATATCTGAGTAACAACAGCAGGGGTTGTCGTCAGGGTGGAGTAATGTAAGAAGAAAGAAACAGGAGAAAAGCGTGCATTTTTTCATTAATTTAGTGTCTATTAGAGGCATCTTTTACAGGGAAAAGTCATGGCCAGTGACAGACAGATTTGCATAATGAATCAGAAGCTCATAGGGAATCAATCCAAACGTGGATGGTGTCATTACACATATCAACATTTACTTCATGATGATAAATTAAAGCAAAAATCAAAAAAATGTCTGTTTTCAATTTAACAAGAATGAAGCCAGATCTGCAGTAAACTCAGAGCTGTGTGTGTGTTTACTTTCCTGCTATCTTCTCATCTCTCTCTCTCTCTCTCTCTCTCTCTCTCTCTCTCTCTCTCTCTCTCTCTCTCTCTCTTTATCTCTCTTGTTGTTTATGTGTGTTTTTATGTTGATTCATGGGTGAGTGTGTGTGCACTGATAGCACAAGGGCCATATTTCCAAGGCTCATTTATTTATGGAGACACACACATATATATACAGCGGTCACATGCAAGTAGACTGACAAGGGCGATAAAAGATGTTCAGTCACTGGGACTCCTGAAATATCGGCCCAACGGGTGGAGACACACTGAGGAGAGTGAAGATGTGAAGAGTGAAGCTTCTTATGCTCTGGTTTAAACGTGATCTTTTTCTGCACTTGTGCACTTAGGAGTTAATATCAGGACGTGTTTCTACACGTTAATGTGTTCCTGGTTTTAAATAGATCACAGAAAACAGTAACCTGATTATTAGCCAATCATCAGCCCCAGCAAAGGTATAATTATGAAATGACTTCTAAAAAATGTTTTTCTCCACCCCTACACATACTTTTACAGTTTTAAGGTTGCTCTCTGCCAACAGTGATTCACATGCTATGTGATTAGCTGCTGTTGGAGTGATCAGGAAAATGTCAAGAAAGCTTCACGCTGACTACGTTTACAGTCACAAAATAATCTGGTTTTTGCCCGTATTCTGGAAAAGACAATATTCCTACTAAGCTGTTAACATGACTTATGAGAATCATTATTTCACTAATACTCCCATTTGAATGAGTCCCGTTCAGCTTTCTGCTCTGATGGCAGTCTACTTTTGTGGATTATAATAACTTGAAATGACATCCTGTACCCTTAACCTGCTATTCCTATTTCAGTAATTATATTATATTATATGTTGTGATCAAATCATGTGTTATGTTTTATAAAATGATCCACCTGAATTGGTTTAATTGCGTAGTTTCCATTTTTGTAAACTCACTAAACCAAACCAAAGTCAGGCTAAGGTTAAGTCACGCTAACATAAGCATTTATATTCATTATATTTAACAAACTGAAATAACATACTAAGGTATGTTTTTCCTGAAACCATACCATTAGGTTGTAAAGAAGCAGTATTTTGCTTATGGATAAAGCAAATAATTGATTTGTTGTTTCTTTTAGTTGATTCAAATTTAAGTTTCATGAATGCAAACTGTTGATTTGATCAGATTATTTGATCAGATTATTCAGTATATTTGATTTAAATTTTTAAATTTTTTAAAGTTGGTCCAACATTTTTAAACTTTTTTTAGTCACCTCTGACTATGAAAAAGTAGAACAGCTGGAGGCACTTGAGCCACTTAGTTTCTTTGTTTCTTGTTTCAAAGTTTTCCTCTGCTCTCTAATATCAGTGTATCCCACATGTCATAATCTGAAAATGCTAAATTTAGAGTAAGGCCTAATTCAGAATGGAACAGGCTTCTTACTTGACCTGTATGAAATTCAGAATACTGTCATATTCAGAATAATAGTAGAAAATTGGTGTAAAAACATAGCCAGTAATATCAACTCTTACCTATCAGGAATAAGTGAAAGTCGCGTTCATAAACCAAATCACTGGACAGATTAGAATTTGAATGATGGCGTCAGAGGACAGTCTGACTGGTAAAATGGTAACTGATGTAAAAAAAAAAACTTGTACAGTACATTTAGTCAGGCTTCACTTTGATGAGCAAAAGAATAAACTAATTTGTTCTTAATAAAATATATGAGTTTAATACAACACAAAGATCTTGGTACAGCAGGTACAGCATGAGAACAGTTCATACCAAAAGCTTAAAGTCACATCACATTCACTCAGCTCTACACACTATTTCTCACCTCATGCAGAATCACATAATCCCTGCACCAGTCAGGAAAGCAGCAGACGATATGATCAACTCTCAGTCAGTGTTTCTCAGTAAATATTACCAAAGCAGTCTGCAAAGTCCAACATATCTGCAGCTCCAGACACCAAGCATGTGCTCAGTGTTCAGTGTGAAGGACAGAGAGGCCCTCTTCAACAGTCATCCATCCAATCATTGTCTAAACATTTACTCAAAAAACCGCAATGTGGCACTAAATGAAAAGTCAGAGGATCACTAAAAGTCAGAACAATTCATCACCATGAACATGTGCACAAAATATGTAAGTCTGGACTACGAGGTACAATAAATTAATATAGCTACAGTAACATAAAATAATTTTACTACAGGACAATAACATAGCCATGTAAAAGTAATCCAGTTACTTTTGAGAGAAATGACTAGTAACTGTAACTAATTACTAAATTTCAGTAACTTAGCCAAGACTGGTCTCCTTCCTGAGGTGCACAGTGTGAGGGGGAGACGGAGAGACACTATGCTGCTGCCAGAGGAGTGCTGACTGAGATTGCAGCATGCATGAGAATAAATTAAAAAAAATACTAGATTTGTGTGTATGTCTCACTTTCCTCTGATGGTCTGAATAAGTCATTGGATTTGGTGATGAAGTGGTGAACTTACAGACCAACACTGCCATCCCCAGAACCACATCACTAGTGTGGATAAAAATTCCATATAGTAATTAAAGTGCAATTATAATATTTTCCTTAAAAGCCACTAGAATTGAACATAAGGCACTATAAAACTGAATTATGTAAATAAAGTGTTTTCTATCAATGAAAGCAAATGTGATTTTAATTAGGGTTAGTGCATTAAAAGAGTTGTTTTTTTGTCATCATTGGTTAAGCTTATAATGGAAAGCAAATGACAGTGTCACCATTATGTGTTATTTGTGAGGCTGTAATGGAAAAAATATTCACATGGTGTCTTTTTGTTTGTTTTTAGTTGAAGACTTCATTAGTGATTCTAGTGCTTAACTGGAAGAAGCTGCTCGCCACAACATTAATATTTAAACATTTGTGTGTGGTGATTTTATTGCCCTGAGGGAAGGTAAACACTTGAATTGTGACAATGTGTTCACTGCAGACCTCAGACACCAGCTGACCACACAGCAACACGAGCCAAAGGATGTTTCATCCACATCCTCCAGCAAGTAAAAAAAAAAAACACTTCCCCCTTCCTGGTGTAAACATATGACTGGATGAGAAGAGTTTTCGTTGTCTTCTAGGAAAACAGAGTGTGTAAACATGTAAGAAAAGTCCAATTAAACCACTATTGTAGGGTTTGTAAAGTGTCTTCATGATCTCGATTTCTCTAATTCATTTCAATTTATAATAATACATGTAAGAAGTGATAAGTGTCGATGATGTGTCCTTTTCATTGATTTTTACATCAGTCAGAATCTACATGGACCATTTCTTGTCATGAGTAAAGTACATTCCTGTCACAGTAATCCATTATCCATTATTAGCCCATTACTAACCCTTCCTCTGCGGCGGCAGACAGGAAAATGACGGTATCCCAGAGGTACCTAATCTCACAGCAGCAGCTCTCTTCTCTATCAGTGCAGGAATGTGCGGGCATGTCTCGATGTGAAGCTACACACAGGAACCAGGGCCTCTGAGCCTTGATATTATCATCCACTGTCAATCACACCGTGTCCTGAGAATCTGGACAGAGAGGCTTCACTTACCCAGCGAGGAGGAAGCTGTTGAACCAGGGATGAAAAACTAATGCGGTGACACCAGCGTGTCTCTCATCATCTCTGAATAAATTGAAAAATGATCTGAATAAATCAGGCAAGTATTAAAATTAATTTCATCTGCATTATTTAATAACAAAGCTCCAGGTTTATACTTTATTTTTACTGACTCAAGATAGAGTGTCTCTGTTAACACTTAATAGTGTTAGGTAATTGATAGATTAGAATATGCATACTGAAATTACCAGAAAAAACTTATGTTAGCCAGTTAGTATGCTATACTAAGTTAATATAACTTAGTTGCCTTCAAATGAAAGTCGTGAACTTATGGTAATGAGATGGGAATCATGCACACGACTCATGAACTCTGAGCTTTCAGAAAATTTCCACTTATGAGATTGTTAATCCCACAAGAGGAGGGCGTTCACATGGACTCACATGGACAATCTGAGTCACTTTGAACGCTTCTATTTTTTGGTTTTCCTAAAAGTTGTGGATGGTACCTGGTACTTTTTGGGGGGGCATCTCCTTGATTGAGGTTCTCAGTGAGCTGAGCCGATACTAAACAGTGGAATAACAACACTGCAGACCACTGATGGGACGGAGAGAATCATCATTAGAATTATAACTTGTGTGCATATCCTGCACACAGTCACACAAATTGTGTCTGCTATTTTGTTATTCTCTCGTCCGAGACTTTAATAAATGACAGCCTACAAAATCACACTGTAGTCAACTGACAAAAGTGCAGATGTTGTTCTGTTTGGGTGCTGATAGTCTCACAATGCCAGACGTATCTCAGCAACATTACGTCAGCGCTAGAGAACAGTCTGCAGACATCATTCTAATATAGGGGGGTTTACTTCTGTAAACCAATCACAGTCATCTGACTGGTGCAAAGCTAAGGATGCAGTGATGATGTCCCTGCAAAATGGTCTTGGGGGAACTTGTTTTGGTGAATCATTTGCACAGCTTTGTAATAGCGTATTTATATCAGTACTGTTAGCAACCAGGTGCTAACTTTCCATTTTCAGTATTTAGGTGGGTAGCTCAGGGTTGTTGTTGTTTCCCGGATCAACAGGGACTTTGAGAACTTAAACATGCAGGTAGCAGAAGGGCAGATGAATGCCGCCTAAAATAAGCTGCCAATGGCAGGCTTATACATGCAGTCTCCATCCTGTGAGTAAGAATAAGTTACCAGTGAAAGGATCTCAAAAGGAAAGGATGGCCTCCATTGTTCCAGTGTGTTTGTGACTTGTTAAAGATGGTACCTGGTACCAACAGTAAATCGAGTTGAGTCATACAATGCAGTACCATGAAGTGGAAACATGCCATTAGCAGCACAACTAGGACTACAGATCTATTGTGCCGGTAGGATGGAATAAATAATATAACTGCAGAAACTAGAATATGCTTGGCCAGTGTACTACCTACTCCACAGGGCACTGGTTAGCACCGTGACAATGTTAAATAAACAGCCATAAACACGCTGTAACTGAGAGGCTTTCTTCTTTTGTTATTAAACATTTTCAGCCATTTTCAGTTACTTTTGCTCCATAGTTTGTGGCACAACAACTACTTTGTATGTTGATCTTGTTTTCAGCTCAGTCTGTTTTCTGCCCCCTACGTATGTGTGTATCTCATCATGAAGTCGCTCGGAAGCTCATCTATAAAAGGAGAGAAACAAGGACACCATTTACGCACCACATGAAAACATTACTGCCAGACTGATAAGAGAAACTCAGATGACACTTAAATGCAACTATCTGCCCAAAATTGTCCACTTATTCATTATTAACTACACAGGGAATCTTGTATATAGACAACAACATAAAGTATCACAGGACAAAATCAACAAACAATTTTTAATGTTACTCAGGACATGACTCAATTTACCCTTTTTCTTCTCTCTCCACTGGGTGATAGGCAGGTCTTGATTTTGTGACCCATGATGGTACATTACTTTTTCTGTTGCACTTTGGGATAATTTGAGTCCACTAGGGTATGATAATTCCCACAAGACATTCAGACAAAACAACAAAGAGATGCACTCACCATATAATGGGCTATACCAGTGATTTCACACACCATGTCTCCTTCAGCTCCTTCACTTCTAATTTTAAGGTTTTAATCATTATTAGATGAAACAATCATTAAATTAACTTTAATCTAATCTCCTGTGGCATCCCTGATCACACCAATAACAGTGCGATCATCAAGATTCATTAGGTGAGTCTAATTAGATCAGTTATCTAAATGAACATCATGAGTCTTTACCTCAGGAGAGGAGAAATACAGGAAAGGACAATTTGGTTTTCAGTCCTCCTCACCTGTTTCTATGGACATTAGTCTGAACAAAAGCTTGTCAAAGGACTTTATATTTACTGTATTATAGCATTGTACGCTTTTAATTTATTTTACCTTGGTTCATTGCCTGATTCCTGACATCTAATTTGTAAGAAGAATTAGTCTCATAAAAACTGTTGCTTGATTATTTCAAAACATACTGAAAACATACTGTGCTACTAGTGCAAAGGAGAAAATCATCACAGCTATCATTCAGTCAAAATCTAGAAATCTGTCTGTGATCACGTTGATCATGTTGTTTTCACTGAAATAATTTCCCTACCTCTGTGATATGTATGTTATGGCCAGCGTGACCTCATGAGGTGCAGTGAAATCCCCTCCTGTCTGCTGCAGGTCTCTTGCAGAGGATGGAATTAGTGTTCATGAAAAGCCTGCGTTGATTCCTCTTTTCATCCCGCAGCCACAGGAGATGGGGAATAAGCTGTAATGAGACAAGAGCGAAGAGATGGAAAATGGATTTTAATTTTCTGAAAATAGGAGGAGAGAGTGGACAGCAGTGGTCGGTAAAGACCCACAGTATTACACCGTACACTGAAAGGAGATGAGAGGTAATAAGAGGAAAGCTGAAGGAGCTGGGGAAAATAATGTCTAATAGTGAAAGCTCTCTTCTTCTCCCAGGTGGGGGGTAATGAGAGACGGAGCGTGGCTGACACGGGGGCAGAGATTACTGTGTTCACGGGTTAATTTGGAGAAAGAAATCAGAGAGAAAAGTACAGTAGTTGTCTGGCAGGCATGGTGAAACTTTAAAAGTCAAGGACAATAATAAAAGAGCAAAGTAAAAACCTGCAGATGTTTTAACAAGACTTAAACAAGGACTTGAAAAGTGCTGTTCAACCAGAAAAAAATGTTTATAGCTGTTCTGAACAGCCACACTTGAAGGTGGAGTCCAAATCCTGCCATCGTAGAGGGCAGCAAGACACAATAGGCCTAATTAAAAGATAAGATAAGAAAACTATATATAGTTCATGACAGTACATGAAATGGAATTTTGCCTTAAACATTCTGGCAACTCAGTGTAAAACAGACGGTAAAGCAGGCCCAGCTCTACGAGGGTGTAAAAGCATACATTATACCCTCAGTTTAAAGGTTTGTCACACCAGAGAAGTATGCGATATTAACCCAGTCAAATTTGAGTGATTAGAAAATGAGGGAAAATTGATTAAAAATGGGTAAAATATCTAAAATTAGGTCTCAAAATCAGGAAAAATGATAAGTATTCTCTGCTCTGATACGCTGGGGGCGTGTCTGTTCTGCTGTCTCAGCCTCAAACATCACTACAACCTGAAAAACACGACCTGAAACATGGACGCTCTGTCTAGCAGCTTCATTGGACATGTCCAGACATGTTTGAGTCACCAGAGCCAGAGGACAGTGACAGGATGGTAGTTTTTTTTTCCTTCTGTCGGGTTGTTGGAACAGAAGCTGAAGTGGACTGCTGGGCTGATTTGGACTTTCGGTTCGCAGGAGATATAAAGTGTTGGGGGACCATGGCTCTGGCATGTCGCCATGCCATGTTTCATGTCCACCCAAAAAACCTTGAACACAGAAATCGGTCTCACTGGTTTGACGCCACAATTCAGTACTACATAGTTCTCAATCTATTCTTATGTTTTCAGCATGTATAATGTGTAAGGAAGAAAAACTCCTTTTTCCTTCACACAGACTTCAATTATTTGCACCTTCAGTGGAAAATTTAAATAATAAATGTCAAGCACAAAGTGGAAGGTGGTGTCCGCAGCTGTCTGTATACATGTTCATTTGGGAACATATTTACAGTGCATCTGTGTGCACCTTTAATTTTGGTTAATGTACGTACAGCAGTGCAATATGTAAAAAGACTGGGTGAAGGTGAATATATATTAAATACTCTGTGAGCCACATCACTGGTCTCATAGCTCTGAAACAGCTGCACCAACCACAGTTTTATGTGATAATGAGCAAATGTAAAGTGTTACCTCAGTGTTAGCACTGCAGTGTGTTTCAAGGATAAAACATGAGCTGCTTTTGCCATGAGCCTTGGATATCAGAGAGCTGAATATGGAGTTATAAGTCAGTTATAAGTTATAAGTGACCAGTCTGATGTGTGTAGAGGTCTGTATAGTTATAGTGTAGCAGCAGGTGTTGTTTTCAGGCAATTTAATGAAAGTAAACAGTGAGCGGCTGTGTATTTCAGCACTGCGCTCTGGTGCAGCACTTCTCAGAGGCTGCAGATTCATCAACGTATTAGTGGTGCCATTTTGACACATATTGCTGAAAAGTAACAACATGCTGTATTCACCCAAGACTGTTTACAACTTTTTTTTCCAGCTGTATTCCAGCATAATCTGTTCATTGGGCACCATGAACACCTACTGTTTTTCATTTCTGTTGCAATGTGTAGCTACCAGTGCACCTGCACTCATTTCAGATGCAGCCTTTGTCAGGGCTGCAGTAAAGAGCAGCTAAAATACATAAAATACATTTTCAGCAGCAACAGTGGTCATATGTGGCAGTGGTGGGAGCATTTAAAATGGCCACAGCAGAGGGCACAAATTACTTCTTGTACCCATTTTTCCTGGAAATGGGACCTTGAGTCTACTGCCAGATGACAATAGCTGTAATGATGAGTGACGGGGGTGAGTGGGGTCATTATAAACCTGGGTTGCCTCTTTTGTTATAGGCCTGCTGTATGGGTTCTGGAGTTCACTGTTCACTGTGTCCAGTGTCCTTGCTGGCCTGATTGACCACCAGGGTCAGCTTGTTTGTGAGAGGTATCTGAGAGGTTCCCATACCAGGAGACGATGTTATATGTGAAAACACTCACCTTTAGACCAAAGCCAGGCTGTGTTCACTGACACTGAAGCTCCTCAGTTTCCTGAAGAGAAAGAGAGAGACTCTGCCTTGCCTTTTTGTAAATCTTTGAATAAGAGTGCACACTTTCATAAAGTCTCTCCTCGAAGGCATTTAGAATCAAAATTGACATTAATAGCTATATAAAGAATGAAAAAAGTGCTCTAGAGAAAGAAATTCAAACCCTGCTTACAGCACTGACTAATCACTGTGTGAATGTCAGATTGTTGGTTCCAGAAATCCCCACCACATTACAAGAGAGAGGGTGTTTAGAGGTCATTAGATCATGAGACAAGCACTTTGGTTGAAGTATACTGACATCTTAAGGAGAAATTTATGCTGCCTTTATGTTTGAAAAAAAGATCTGTCAGTTTCAAAAGGTGTAATCATCACCGCCCACATCCTTCCATGCATCCTTTACATTGCACGCTGCATGTTGCCCCAAGTTTCTGACGACAATAACAAACATGGCAATGCTGGAGCAGGTTGTAATAATGTACCTCTTGAGAAAGATGCAGAAGCAGAGGCAGCTTTGTAGATAAATGTGCTCTTTGCAGCCATTAAATACATTGCAACTTGTGGACGGACAATTATTTTCTCTAACTAATTAACATAAACCAATACTTTCAGATTTTTAAAACCTCTTGAACTATTGGCTAAACTGCTCCACTACCAGACACAAATACTGGTAGTGCTGCTCTATTTCATCCATATATGTAAGCTTTTAGAAAACGTTCACAGATATGGGCAAAATGGATGCAGATTATGGACAGAAGGCTCCATCTGTATCTGTATCAGTATGCATATTAAATGCATGAATGAGCCTTTAAAGGACCAGTGTGTAGGATTTAGGGGCAGCTAGGGATGACCATGCAGATTGCAAACACTTTGCATCAGCCTCCCCTTCCAAGTGCGTAAGCGGACCTACTGTACACTGGGCATGAGGCTCCATAGCTAAAGTCAGTATTATGTTTGTCTGGTCTGGGCTACTGTAGAAACATGGAGATGCAACATGGCAACTTCTTTCCTATGTTATTCATTCTATGTTTCTCTTATTTTTCTCTTACCTTTCCTATCATACATCAAGTGGGTTTTTATCCTTGTGAGGAAACATTCTATGTATTCTATTCTCATCTTCTTCATTTTATTTTCATTCTAAGTCTTCTTTTCTTTTAAACACTTGATGCATGTGATTCCTTTTGTGAAGCACTTTTGGCTGCATTTCTTGTATAAAAGGTGGTACATAAATAAAGTTTAAGAAACAGTCAAAGTAGGACATTTCTTTTTCTTGAAGGTACAAAGTTGAACAAGGCAGAACAGACAGTACGTGGAGAACAGTGAGGTATAGACAGAGGTTATAGAAATGGTGGATGGGATGGTAAATACCAAGAGCTGTAATTTTCTGTTGCAGGTAAGTGAAAGCAAAGAGGCTGAGAGTGCGTGCGTGTATGTGTGTATGTGTGTATGTACGTGTGTGTGTGTGAGAGAGAGAAAGAGAGATAGATGGGAGGAGTACAAGAGTGGAAAATGCACTGAGAGACCCTGATGTAAATGGCTCATAGCACAGCTTCATTTTCACAAGAGTGCTTCAGAAAGCAGCAGAGACTGAGACAAAGAGAGAGAGGACAAATGAGGCAGGGAAATTACATTTGTGTGTCTTTTTATTATCTCTGATTGTGTTATCCTGTGATACTAGTGATCTAAAATGCTAATGCATCTTTATATTTAAAAAGGCATGTTTTTGCAGCCAGTTTGAGCCACAAGCAGCAGACAGAGAAGCAACCGATGATGTGAATACTCTCTCATGATTGCCTGTGATTGTGAGCACAATATATGATACAGAATACACTGATTCTGAGCACTGAGCATGATTAGGCGTGATTACCTCTGTAACCTAAAAATGGATGTTACAGCTCTGTCATTACAACCAGCAGGAAGAGAACGCCTTGTATTCTACAAACTATCTGCTAAAAATGACACAGGCTCAGTGTCAGACATCCAGCCATGAACAGGAAGTCTGGCGGAGATTGTCTCTGACGCTGAGCTGTCAGGTGTTAAAGTTTTGCTGTTATGTGTCAAGATTTTACATATGAACCTACACCACTAGAGCTGTAAATCAGGAATTCAGATCCCTGAGGGTTTACTGGATATAGCTGTTCTCTTCCAGTCTGCTACTCTTGAACGATATCGCCTCGTTTAAACTAACATGTTTGAATAGACATACTGTCCTAACGGGCATCACTGCTGCCAAAAAGATTCTGGCTTTAGGTTGCAAACCTCTACACACTGTTACAAGAAATGGATTGACACAAATATTGATTGAATAATATGGAACTATCAGTGGCTAGAGTGTGAGGAGCTGGTACTATTTCAGCATGGCAAGCAATGGTAGAGAAACTGAAGAATTGCTGTAATTGCCATTTAATTTTCAGTGGGTGCTGGAGTCTGATGGGGCTGCCCCTCATCTCCAGTCCTGTTTGTGATATTCATGGACAGGATCTCAAGGCGCAGCTGGAGTGAAGAGAATGTTTGGTTTGGGAACCTCAGAATTGTGTCTTTGCTTTTTTGCAGATGACTTGTTTCTGTTGGCTGTCTCAGACCGTGACCTTCAGCACGCACTGGGGTTGTTTGTAGCTGAGCGTGAAGCAGCCGAGATGAGGGTCAGCACCTCCAAGTCTGAGGCCATGATTCTCTGCCAAAAAACTCTATCTATGAGTATCTCTGGGTCTTGTCCATGAGTGACGCTAAAATGGAGCATGAGATCGATAGGCAGACTGGTGCGGCATCAGGAATGCTGCAGGCATTGTTCTGGACTGTCGTGATGAAGAGGAAGCTGAGCCAGAAGGCAAAGCAATTTACCAGTCAATCCACGTTCAAACAGTTCATTCATGAGAGACTATCCTAATTTCCAAGGTTTATCAGAATGAGATCTCAGGAAAGGTTGCCAAATCTCAGAAAATTTGCCAGACGAACCTCGCAGTGTGTGCTTAATTTATTCTGTCCTCATAAAATCCATTAATGATAATATCCCTTATCCACTGCGCATGAGATGGAGGAATTACGTCTTGCATTTTAGTAGAATTAGACGACGAGCAGCTGCCGTGTTTTTATGCCTTTAATCTGCCAGAATAAGAACACACTAGCACATAGAGAGGACGTGAACATATGGTTTGCATGAATTGGGTATTTGACTGAGATGCTTCTATTTCCCAAGATGTTTGACCATTCATTAAAACTCCTGCACAAACTCCCAATGAAAAGCTACAAATGCTTGTCCGTCAAATTATTATTATATGTTGTTTTACTTCCTTATTTTTCTTATTGTTTTATTGAAAGTATTTTTTTTAATTGTGTAGTACCTCAAGCATATAAAATCTTGTTACTATAGGACCTATCAGACCAGCTGCTAACTGTGTTTCTTGCTGGATCACTGAGCACTGAAAGCTTCTATGCTGCCGACTCCAGCTCTTGACACCTCCTCCTACTTCTCCTCCAGACCCCTGGAGTATTCCCATACCCCCAGCATGTCAGCGGCTAATTGGATGAACACGTATAAATGAACCCTATATGACAAAAGTTTCATTACACCAATTAAAAGCCCTCACCTCTCCACGCCCCAGACCCCGCCCTGGAAGTGTTGTCAACTCTGACAGCCTGCTGCAGGCGCCGCGCCTCGCTGCCTGCTGGTAATTATCCGTCTGTATTCCTGTTCTTTATCACCAGCAGTGGGCCGCCGCAGGATGCAAAGAGCCTGAATGTGTTTGCTCGTTTGTGCCGGTGAACATCTGTGTACTAACACAGTGGTTATTTGCTTGGCCACTCGTGCCCATAACGGAGGCACATGGTGGGTACAGTTCCAACACACACATAATCGTATTATAATGCATACAGAGTGTAGGCACAAAAACAAACAGCATACACACTGCTGCACTCAGCATGCTGCAAGGACACCTCTTATTAACACGCATTAAACACATATACGACAACACCTGCTGCCATAGAGACAGATTAAATGAAGGCAGCCACTTAAAATCTATTTTAACCTTCAGCGGCTCAAAAAAAAAAAACTGTTTTTATATTAGTATTCTTTAAATATAAGCGATGACAGTTTAGTTGGAAGCAGCATTTGGGTGGAGGGATAATTGAGAAGAAAATTACAGGACCAGGGGACACAGATGGAGGAGGGTTACAAACAAACTCACTGCTACATCTACTAAAATACACACACTGCTGCTGCAGCCCCACACCACCACTGCCAGCAACTGACCTCATCTTCAACTAATCCTGCTGTGTGTTTCTGTTTTGTGATGAAGCTAATGTTTAGTCTTTGTGCGCTGTTTGATAAAACAAGACCAGTGTTTTGACTGTTCTAATCCTGCAGATTAATGTGTTGACTGTGTGTATTTGTCAATGTTCCTTTGTTTGTTTTGGACTGAGTTCAAAAACCCACTCTTCTCACTGGCATTTTCAGTAATGAAGTGGTTCTGATAAAATGTTCCAGAGGTTTTTCATCTGATTACATCGATCTGTGGATTGATACAAAGGGACACTCTTTACAGAGCAATCATAATGTTTTAGGTGGTGTGTGTATTTTTCATTGTTTAGGCTGCATAGTCATCTCATTGGAGCTGAAATGTAACAATGACTATGAGGTCATGGCACTGACTGAAAGGAATAGCTTGACATTTTGGGAAATACACTTATTCTAACTAATTTACCAAGTATTATAAGAGAAGATTGATACCACTCTCATGGATCTGTATTAATCAAGACTGCCCATTTTTCTGACAGCCCATTACTTCAAAACTCAGTACTCTGAAAAATGTCCTTTTGGACTGAAAGCTAATTTGTTAGCCTGCAAATGAGGGACCGTTGCTCCAAACATGCATACCTCCCTGCAATTAGGTTAGGGTTAGGGATAGCCAGCAGTTGTTTTATGAAGTTTTATAAGGGGGGTGACCCAGTGGGAGCACCTTAGTGATTAGAAGATTCTTTTAAGTACTTGGATTTGTTTCTTTCACCCACCACTAGCGAACTGATTAATGAACAACTCTTTTGGGTCTCACCCAAAGCTGTTTAGTCTAGAGCAGCCATTCCCAAACTTAAGAATACCAAAGCCCAGTTTGAAATCTGCAAATCTTCTGTGGCCCACTCAAACCCTTAATCAGAACTCCAACCAACACAAGACTAGTCGCATCAATAATGATTATAAGATACATTCCAGTGTGAATGTGGTCTCCAAATACCTGTTAAGCAAGGTCAGAAAAATTAAGAATAACATGTAACATAAATCCCATGGCTTTGTTTTATTAGTTCTGATTCCTTTTTTAAATTAATCATAAATATTTTATGGTCATTTCAAACTTACAAGGGCGGAGCTGAGAGAAAAAGGCACAGTTATAAATCTGTTTGCTACTTCAGCACCACAGACAGCACCATGGATTTATCAACACACAGCACAGTTAGTCTGCTGATATTTCAGAGCCACGGCCGGGGCCATAGATTTTAACTTACGGAAATCTCAGTCAGATAAAGAATCAATAAATCAGGCAGACTCAACAACCCTCTGCCCCTTTGCTTTCCTTCCTACTGTAGGTGATGGAAAAGGGGAACGGGAGGTTAACAAGGGGCAAGAATTTGAGTCCCCCCTAATCCCTCTTCAAATTGCCTTCTGGGGGTAGAGTTGGATTTGGGTTAACCCTAATGACACTGGTGTCAGGATCACTCACAAACTGAAATAAAACTCTAAACTTATATGCTATATGATTTTATTCCATCATTGGAAATTTGTCTGCAACAGTAAACACACTTGAAATGTTGTTTGGTGTAAGGTCCCGGCTGAATCAGCACCACGGACAGGGCCAGATCACCGATCTAACAATTGCAGGGAGAGTGTGTTTTTTTCGGAGCAATGGACATTTGTTTTCACGTTAACAGGATGTCACACAAGAGCACCTTCGGTCCAGTGGGACATTTTATCAGAACAATGGCAGTGCAACATATTAAGTATGGAGGTAAAGCCAGGAGTCAATAAGCTTAGCTTAGCATAACTACTAACTGGAGGCATTGGGGATACAGCTAGCCTGGCCCTGTCCAAAGTAAAAAAAATCTGCCTGTACCTGCACCTCTAAAACTCACCAATTAACATGTTATATCTCAATTAATCTCAAACAATTTGATCTACATCAGATCACCACAGGGCATCATGGTGGCTTTGAAACAAGAAGGTTCTGGGTCCGGATCCCGGTTCAGCCAGGGCCTTTTTGTATGAAGTTTGTATGTTCTCCATGTGCTTGCGTGGTGGTTACCCCCACCATCAAGAACATGTATACTAGGTCAATTCTCCAGTCAGTGCCTCTGACCAAGGTGGTGGCTTAGAACTGGAGTTGATCCCAAGGTGCTGCCAACTGGGTTTAATGCACAGAGAGAATCTGACTGTATGTTGTACTCTTTATAAATGCATATAAAGCTGACCTTTACCTTTAAATGGGATCTGTTCCCCTCAGCTAATGTAGACTTCAATTATTTGTTGCTAGGAAACGAGGGGATATTAAACTAAACTGCTAGTTCACTGTAAATGTTGATAAATTGGGGGCAAACTGCAACTATGTTCAAACTCAATCAATTAAATATTTATATAGCACATTTCATACAGAGTGCAACACACACACACACACACACACACACACACACACACACACACACACACACACACACACATAGCAAAGACTTTGTAATAGTAAAGGCTAAAATAGTAACAAAAGAGAAGAATATGCCAGCTAGAAAAACAGATTGATAAACAATGAATGATATAGATAAATACACAATAATAATAAATACAAAATAAAGACACAAAGTTAGAGATAAAAAGCCAGGCTAAAAGGGTAAGTCTTGAGTTTGCTTTTACAATAAACACTCTCTTTGGCCTCGGGTCTTCAGGCAGGCTGTTCCACAGACGTGGACCATAGCTATGAAACGTTCTACTGCTGTACTAAAGATTTTAAATGTGAGTTGTCTGAATAAGTTTGAACTGGTGCAAGTGGCTCCAACATCAGCAACTCAGCACATTGTACTGCAGTTATTTTCAGTTCTTGCTTCTTTTAAGGACTGTTTGCCACCAGTCTCTTTGCCTTCAGTTGCGTTTACAGTCAGTTGACTGATTTGACCAACAACATTTCACTGCTGTTTCACTTTTGACTGCCCATACACTGTATATGAAGATCTGCATATCTTTACATACAATGTATGATTTAGTCATAAAAACTCCTGGGTTGCTTTGTCTGTATTTTTTTCTTTAAATTCTTACCATCATGCATTCTCCTAAAATTGTAGAATGATGCATGAAAAGGAGGCCACACTGTTCACCAATACGAACAAGAACCCTCAAACACTCTTAAAGCTGAGAGTCATTGTTCATTTTTAAATCCTCTCTGCTGGAGTACAGAACCAAAACAATGAAATACTCTCCACTGGCATACTGTAATACTCCATGACTGTTCACGGTGTGGACAAAACAAAATGAATATTGATTACAAAACTGTTGCCACACTGTATTTCAAATCATTATGTGTTGATATGTAATTATTATGTTATGCAAGTGTATACATGGATGACCTACCTAGAGTCTACAAAAATGAAAAGTATACAGCCTCTTTTATTTGCTGATGGCATGTCTTCACATGCTTCACATGAAAACATTAGAACACTGATTCAAGAAGCAAATATGTCTAAATAAGATAAGATAAGATAAGATAAGATAAGATAAGATAAGATAAGATAAGATAAGATAAGATAAGATAAGATAAAAACTGGGTTCAGGTAAACACACTTTCTTAGAATAGAAATAAAAATATTAAATAATCTAAAATGTATACAAAAGAAAAAGCCAAAATATGCAACTGAGGATGTGACTCATCTGCTCCTTTCCTCAGAAAAAAACACACTGCTATTGATTTTCAGTGTGAACATATACCTAACTTGTGTGTTCATGTTTAAGTATGTACACTCATAACTTTCCAGATTTCTTAAAGTCATGCTCAGACATTCATTCAAATTTTACAAGACACTCTAAGGACTTTCTTTCATCTCCAGTGTTATCAGACATCCCTTAATGAATATACATTAAAATACAGAAATTGTTTTATTAGTATATACCTATGTATACGCTTATATATCCATATACATCTATTTTTTTTCCACATATGTACAAGTGAAAGATATATTGTAAATAGCCGTGTGTGTAAACTTAGTACTTTACATTTTATATTCTTCAGATTACATATTTTTTAAATCTGATAGGTATATACATATTTTCAATTTTTTATCTTAATTTTTATAAGTATCTCATTGTCACTTTCTATCTAAAAAATAAAAATAAAAATAATAAAGTTTTAACTTATCTTATCTTATCTCATCTCATCTCGAGAGATCATCTCTTTGGAACGATCTGCTTCCATCACTTCAATCAATATGTACAATACCATTATTCAAAAAAACGTGAAAATGTCTCTAATCAGCAAAGAAATATAACACTTATAACACTTCATGGACATTATTGTAAGGCATCTCAACTTGTAATCATTAACTTCTAAATAAATTGTAAATTTGTAATTAAACCTTTATGTAAATTGAATATTTCAATCATTTCAAATTGTAGTCTTGAAACTTTGATGAATTATATATTTTTATGTATTTTTTCTTGTTTGTTTGTTTTTAAATATATATTTCGTTGGACTGTCTGTGGATTTGAACCAGGGCCACTGCAGAGGACTGCAGTTGCTGTTCAGTACCTGAACTGCATGCAATGTTTGTTTTTTATCCTTTTCCTTTTTTTAAGCATAGCTATTAACATGTATATATGGTATCTGTGTACATTTTTGGCGTCCAGCCTCTGGTGCACAATTTAAAATTTAAAAAAAAAAATCTTATAGTCTTTTTATGTAGAAATAAATTAAACGATGTTTGTTTTAAATTCTCTGGACTGAGGTAAAGTTACACAAAGCTGCTCCTCGCTTGTGTTTTCATCCTGCAGTTCACTGTATATTTATTACTCAAAGACCTTGGCCCTCTTTGCTCCAGAAAGTTGTTGCACATAATAGTGTGACACACACACACATACACACGCACACACGTTAGCTGCACATTTATTCATGCTGGTGGCTCGACAGTTTTACGGTTTCATGGCACATTGTCACTTCCTGAGTTCTAAATTATTGCAAATCAATCAGCACAGTGGTGCAGCAGTGTCGCCTCACAGTAAGAAGATTCTGTGCTGAGTGGGGTCTTTCTGTGAGTAGTGTGCATGGTCTCCGTGTGTCTGCAGGGGATTCAGTGTGTTCAGTCTTTCTCCCACAGTCCAAAAACATGCAGGTTAATAGACAACTTACATTTAATTTGCCTGTAGGAGCGAGCTTGAGTGTGAATAGTTGGTGACCTGTCCAGGATGTACCCCACCTCTCACCCAGTGGCAGCTGGGATCAGCTCCAGCCCCCCTGAGACCCCCCCAAAGGATAAGCAGTTATAGATAATGATAAGGATGGATAATTTAGTTGCCATGGGAAATACTTGAAAAGTTGCCATGGAGACAAATCAGTGGGGTCTGAATGAAAGTTGCATCAAAATATAGCTTAAAGTCATTCTCATGATTCCTGTGAATGTGATGACAGCAACTAAATATATTTACCTGTGGAGCTCCTAAGAGGCTCACAGGTGCTGATGTTCGTTTAGTGTTTAGTGTTTAGTGTATATATATATATATATATATATATATATATATATATATATATGTGTATATATATATATATATATATAACCACAAGACCTGACTTAACAGCTTGTAAAACTTTGTTCACTGTGCCTTTTGCGATTCATCAGTTTGTAGTGTTTGGAGTCAAATATAGTATAATAGCTAACAGTTACTGAACAGGGAACTGGAAATCATTCCAGTCAGCTCTTCACATACATTCTCCTCATTGATACGACTGTGTTGAAATAATAGACCTTCTTTGTTAAAAGCAGCACTCAGGCAGACAGATGCCATTACAGAGTCCACTTTGAGTTAGAACGGCGAAAGCCAACATTTTCATCGCTCTGGTGACAACACGTAGGGCTGGTGAGAGCAGTTAGAAGGACCCTTACACACTAATGGACTCCAGTTTAAAGAGTTGGTGACGTATTAAAAGAATTATATTTGGATCAGATCAGGTGCATCTGTCCCTCACTTAACTGTCAACAAAAAGGTGTTTACACTTAAACATCACTAAATTAAGGATGATGGTATTTCCAGCTCTGCTCTGCTATGGTCTGGCTCGAGGGATGTTGATCAGTGAGCCGATCACTTTGTTTCAGACTAAAATATCTCAACAACTATCAGATGGATTGCCATGAAATTTGGTAAACACATTTGTGGTCCCCAGAGGATGAACCTTAATGGCTTCTCCTTTACTGCCCCCATGGGGTCACAATTCTGATCTGTTCAATTACAAACCTGTGAAGCCAATGACATACCCACATTGATGGACTGTGATCCAAAAACGGTTCTGGTATCAGCAACAGACCATTCCTATTTTCAAAACAACACCAACCCCGCCCAGATTTTAACATAAGAAGCTTGAGATAAAACCATACAGACGGACTATAATGCAGAAATTCCCAACAGAAAACACAGTCAAATGACAGACACTAATCACTACAGTCACTCACGTATGCCACCATTGATTTAACACAATCTGAGAGCGGCAGAGCGCTATGAGCTATGCTCCACTAAAGGCTCAATCTGTACAAATACATAGGCTCAACATTAACATAATACAAAAGCTCCATCAAAACATGGAAAGAGCTCTGCACTGTCACAGTATTGGGTGTGCAGTCTGTGTGCACCCTGGGATAAATATAAATTTGTTACTCAAGTTGAAACCTTTTCACGTTAATTTGTGCTGTCACAGGCCAGGAGTTTTTCTGTAGTCCTGCTGACAAAGAAACCGAACCGAAAACCTTAGCCTCCTTGGTGGGGTAATAATAAATAAGTGTGTCTTACCTTCATGCAGTTAACAAGCTACGAAGGAGTTTGCATTTCTCAGCAATCACGTCAATCAAAGTGTCAGACAACAGATTCATTAGGACCTCTTTCTTTTGCACATTTTTCATTCTCAGACGAAAGAGCTCCCTGGCATAATGTTAAATTTCATATAAATTTAAATTTTCACCAGCTCTTGACCTTTCCACTCACTCCATCGATGGAAGAATTGATTTATTAATAGGTACATCTGGGCTGATCTCAAATGTTTTGGGCAGTATGAATCAAAATCATCAAAGACATTACTATTATTCATTATTCATACTGATGTTAGCATTTAGCTCAAAGCACCTATAGCACAAAGTATATAAAGTCTATGCACAGCCTCACAGAACTGTTTTCATGGCTGTAGACGCATCTTGTTTACTGATATTCACTCACACTCACACTGCAACTATCTCAACGTGAACACTTTAATATATTACTAAGTCCTCAAAACTGTTGCTTTTTTAAACAATGACACATTAACAATGTGATGGCTCATGGTTTTAGTTGAGTTATGATTTTTTTGAATTTTGATGGTCTGAGTTATTTTGTTTTGGGGTTTTTTCAAGCTGCTTTTACACTCACACAATGAGAACAAGTAGAAATATTTCACGGACCAAATTCTGAATAGTAGACTGAAAGTCTCTTAAAATGTTTTTTGTAGTGTGATGGGAACCAAAGCATAATGATGAACTGGCAATTAATGAAAAGTACATTTGGAGCATTTTCGAGGGGTGTTACAGGGATTTTATGATCTGTAATTATAGTTTAAAGAGGCATTTTTATAATGTGGTTTTGAGAGGCATTAGTACAAGTGACCCAGTGTTCATTCTGCCACTTGCTTAAGTTTCTGGCTTTCAGAGCTCATTGTCTGGTCCAACCCTCCTGCAATTTTCTCCTCCATACTCTGCATCCATTCTAATTGTCAGCCACTTAACAACAGAGAGCTGAAGTAATTGACCCACATTACAAGACAATTTTCCTTTTTGACAAAAAAAACAAATTGATTCTACTCTCTCTGCCTCATGGAAACACACTAAAGCTTAACCACATGGTCACTTCAGAGTAAACATTATACATGCAGGGGAAAACTTCAAAGCTTACTGGTACTTATGAGTCACCCGATGAGGACACCCAACATAGTGATCTTATACTGACCAGTAGCACCGCATGCCTGGATGGTAAACTGGTATTTCTGGTCCAGCTGCCCAGTTTCACTAAACTGAGTTTGCTGGATTCAGTTGCAGACACCGACACTATTCTGTGTGACAGCGGGAGGGTTGAAACTTCAAATACAGACTGCAGGACTAACATCCATTATGAAACAGACATTAATTCTTGGCTATCTCTGTACACAGTAGCTGATCTGAAGCTTTTGATCATATCAAATGCATTTTCCTCAGCAGATGGAGCCGGCAGTTGTTTTATCACCTGCTGTTTTCCAAGGTCAAGAATGAACTTTTTTTAAAGTGTAAAGACTGGCGGTCCCTTAACGCTTCACCCAGAATCATAATCAGAGTAATCCAAAATCAGTTTATGACTAAATATATTGCCGCAGGGATGATGCGTTTTTGTCTGTAAGTTAGGGTCACTCTGGTTCCCCCCACAAAAAGCCAATAAGATTTTTCCATTCATTTTGGATTAGTGCAGAAAATAAGTTTATGATACTGATATATTTTTAATCAGCAAGATTATCTTCACAAATGAGCACCACTTTTATGATTTTATAAACTACTTAAACCACAATCGCATGACCTATTGTCACCACAACTAGTGGTAAAGTAAAAGTAACTAGTGTTCGTCATGATAATGCTTAATGTTCCCGACAACCTCTGTAGCAAAATTCACAGGTGCGAGATAAAATGACATACTTTATGTTGTAGAGCAAAAAGTGATTATTTCAGGCATCTAACAAAAAAATCACTCAAAAATCCATTGACCTGGGCACAATGCATGCACATTAGACCACGGACCCCTAAAATGAGAGGATTTTGGTCTGAACGTTATAATGTCTTTATAGATAATCACTGATTAAACTATAGGATCACTATAAATTACAATCAATGAAAACAGCCAAATCTTTTTCTTCCCTTGATATTCCAACTTCCACAAAATTTGATAAAAGTTAAAATATTTTATTCCTCCATCAGCTGTAGAGACCCTCTACAACCCACTCAAGGACCTCTGTTGGCCCCCAAACCCCAGTTTTAAAACCACTGCACTATTTGTGGACCACTCTATATCGGCAAAATGGATGACATTCCCATCAGCCTCAGCTAGACTTTGTGTTTCTTACTAATAAGGAAATGTTGGCGTGCTAACACACTAAGCTAAGATGGTAAACATGGTATGTATGGTACAACTTTAAAACATCTGCATGTTAGCATCATCATTGTGAGCATGCCGACATTAGCTTTTACCTCCAGGTGCCACTCTGCCATAGTACAGCTTCACAGAGCTGCTGGCACGGCTGGAGACTCTTAGTACTTAGTATTCTTCTCACATTATAAATGTTGTCGGCACAGAATCACAAGAACTTTGCATTTGGATTAAAACCATTAATTGGCTGATAGAAGAAAAACAAACAACAAACAAGGTTCTGAGCAAGATTTCAATGCCAGTTTTCTGTACTTGAAAGTTTTTGCTTTTCCGGACACATTTTGTTTCTGAACCAAAAGGTATTGAGATGTGATACCCAGCCCTAACCTTTTAAGCTTTTGTATATTTGCCCGGCAGGCAGAACAAATGCTTTTGGTAAGTACACACTGAACACCTTACACAAATTGCTGGGTAAACACAGCCATCGTACTATGATCAGTAACATGTCAACACATTCAGGCCCTCTGAACAGGAGAAAGATGATGTATCTGTCAATATGAACAACTGATTTAATTCACTACATACATCATCTGGACAGACTGGACGCCCACATCATCAGAGGCAACATTTTCTTTTAATTTACTTATTGACTCACTTGTTCTGTCAGCATCCAGGTTGTATCGGAACATTTCTTATACTGTTTTGTTTAGACATTGAGGTCATAACGACCTTTTAGTTTGTTTTTCTGTGTGTGTTATGCGTGCATGTTTGAGAGCTGAATGTTAAGTCATCACTCACTGGACTCTAATCCTCAAATAAACAGGTCACATCACAAAAGAGACAGTCTGAAAAAAGCCCTCTTTTTATTGATAGAAGGTCTGAACAGGACAATGTGTTGCCATTTTGTTGATAACACTGAAATGAAAAGCTGAACAAAACATGAACCCAGATTAGCCACAGTAATCTTTCCAATAAATTATGTCAGTTCATATTTACCAGAATATATCAGAGAAAATAAATTATTGTAAACAACCTATTTACAACCCCAATTCCAAAAATGTTGGGATGGTGTGTAAAATGTAAACAAAAATAATACAATTTGCAAATCTTCTTTGACCTATGTTCAATAGAATCCAGTACAAAGACAAGATATTTAATGTTCAAACTATTGTTTTTAATATGCACTACATATACTGAATTTGATGCCTGCAACATGTTTCAACAAAGTGCAGACAGGGACATGTTTACCACTGTGATTCATCACTTTTTCTTTTAATAACACTCAGGAAGCGTTTGGGAACTGAGGACACAAATTGTTGAAGCTCTGAAAGTGAAATTCTTTTCCATGTTTGCTTTATACATGACTTCAGGTGCTCAACAGTCCGGGGTCTGTTGTTGTATTCTGTGCTTCATGATGCACCACACGTTTTCAATGGGAGACAGATCTGGACTGCACTATCTGGACTATGAAGCCATGTTGTTATAACACGCGCTGAATGTGTGTCCTCCTGAAATAAGCAGAGACGTCTCTGAAAAAGACGTCTAGATGGCAGCATGTCACTCAAAAACCTGTATGTACCTTTCAGCATTAATGGGGCCTTCACAGATGTGACAGCTGGCCATCTGCAATAACACACCTCCAAACCACCACAGATGCTGGCTTTCTAAGTGAGCGCTGGTTAACAATCTGGATGGTCTTTTTCTCTTTAGCCCAGAGGACATGACGTCCGTGAACCTGAAATGTGGACTCGACAGGCCACAGAACACTTTTTCACTTAGCGTCAGTGTATCTCAGATGAGCTCGGGCCCACAGTCAGCTGCATTTCTGGATGTTGTTGATATATGACTTTCACTTTGCATGGCAGAGTCTTAAATTGCCTTTCCAGATGCAGCAACAAACTGTGTTTACAGAAATCAACTTTCCAAAGTGTTCCAGAGCCCATGTAGTAATATCTTTTATAGAGTCATGTCATTTTTTAATGCAGTGCTGCCTGAGGGGTTGAAGGGTACGGGCATTCAATCATGGTACTGTCACCTGCTACCAATTAACCTGTTTACCTGTGAAACGTTTCAAACTGTTTTTTGAGCATTTCACAACTTTCCCAGTCTTTTGTTGCTCCTGTCTCAACTTTTTTTGGAATGTGTTGCAGGCATCAAATTCAGAATGAAAAAGTTTATCAGTTTGAACATTAAACATCTTGTCTTTGTACTGTACTCAATTGAATATAAGTTGAAAAGGATTTGCAAATCATTACATTCTGTTTTTATTAACGTTTCACACAAAGTTTTTGCAGTTGGGGTTGTACACACAATAGAAGATCAATAACAGGACTGAGATAAACGGACACAGATAAAACACACTAATAAATATGTTTAAATAGAAAATAAATACATTTCAGTATGATAATGATGGCACAGGGTAAGTAATAACTGCTCCTCATAAAGTATGGTTCAAGACTTTCTGCTGAGAAATGAAACCTCAAATCTGAACACTTAATTACGGAGCCGTGACACACAGATAAAAAGGATGTGCAGCGCGTGTGTCACTGATGAATTTTAAATGACCTGAATGCAAAGAAGCAGCAGAATGAGCTCCTGATGTGATGATTCAAATCCCTCTTTAACAGCTGGCTCCCGCTAAACAGCCATTACTTTGTCGTACTGTCAGCGTCTGTTGTTTTTATAATGAAGGGTGTGTTTTTTTCATGGCACTTAAATGAAATATGTTTCATGTATGGCCCTCCCTCCCACATGACATGACTGCTAATGATGCTACATCGGATAAACTTGTTCGAGTACAAACATCATTGTCCATTTAATTCACCTCACAGACAATATTAATGTCCTTGTATGCTGCTTTGTATCCTACATTTTACACAATATTTACCCCGTTTTTCTGGGTGTTTCAAGGCCCCAGAGAATTCAGGCCAACATACTCGACCAACTCAAAGCAGATCAACAAATCTAACCTTTGTATGTTTTGACTTTTTCTAGACTTCTAATGTGCAACCACGAATAACTTAACAGCAGTATATTTCTGAGAAAGTCCAACATGTAACCATGTCAACATAGGTAGTAAACAGGCAATACAAAATCACAAAAATATCAGTTTTATACACAAATTCTAATTGACGACTACCATAATAAACCATAATGTTTATGTGTTACCCTCTTCAAATGATCTTGTCAAAACAAAATTAATTACTTGCTTGCAAAAGAAAACCCTACATTTATCCGTAATTTTACCAAACTGAAAAGCAATTTTCTATCCCAAGATGCATTTTCTTCCCTAAGATCAAATGAGTGCAGAATAACTTCTGTGATCTTTTTTGAGGTTAAAGAACAAATACTTCTCTCCATGAATCCCTCAAAATTATTCTGTTTCTAAAATTAAAAAAAAGACAGAGGTGTAAATTGCTACAATGAAGTTAAACACAATCTTATTTTCTTGTTTTTTGCAAATAACAAAATGAGCTGAAGGGGGGCAGACAAAATAATGTAGACACCTTTCAATATGCAACCCAGGTCAACAACACTACAGAACTTGGCCTTGAAGAAACAGTTAAACATTTTAGAAAATAAACTTCAGAGTTCAATGAGAACAGCAACACAACAGCCGAGAGTCCAGGAAGGTACCCCCAGCCAAGAAATAGTCTGTAAAACCCATGGATGTATTAAGAAAGCTGTTAACAGTGTAAGTAAGTGTACTGCCACTCAGTCTTGCAACCAATTTGTCCCAATGGCCACTCCTGACAACCCTTGAGTTGCAAAACTCTCTTGCAAGATTTTCAACGGGTCTGGGATTCCTTTCTAGACACAACTGCCCTCCTGCCTGCAAGCACGGCGAAGGAGAGGGAGAACAAGAGCAAGAGCAAGAGAGAAACATTTTTTGCAGAATAAGTCGCTATGTTTGTTGCTAGGAGGGTTTGAAAAGTCGCTAAATTTGTTGGCAGCACTGCCTGTGATATATGCATCTCTGTGATGACGTTGCACTGAAACCTATCTATAGTCACATCTTGAGTGAGCTAATGTTAGCAAAACACTAGCCAACTAGCTAGCTAGCGATTGATGTAGATACTTAGCTAGTGTTTTGCTAACATTAGCTATCCAGTGTAACTAGCTAGCTAACAATTGATGTGGTTAAGTAGCTAGTTAGGTATCTTAGTGGAAACTTGCTAGTGGGCCCAGCAGGAGAAAGGCTGGATGCAGACCTGGAAGCTAGAAAACCTTTTTAGTCTATGTGCAAAAGGAGAACAATTCTTATTGGACTGAACTGATGCCATCTATGTGTTATTTATCCTGTCTTATATACATCCATGGAAGAAAACCTGGAAGATGGAAAACTTTTTAGGTTGTGTGTTGAGCGAGCGATTTTCATTCAATGGCACCATCTTTGAGTCTGGTATCCAGTTCCTGTAATGCTTTCATGGTAAAACTAGAACTTGTTTTTACAGTTTGTTTTTTGCACAGATCGAACAAACAAGATATCAGGTGTTAATTAGTGAGTTTTAGAGATGCTAGTAGGCATATTTGAGAACTCTGAACAGCTGTTTCTCTGCCTCCTGTCTGTGTGCTAAGCTAAGCTAACCAGCTGCTGGTTATAACTTCATTTTTATCGTATAGACATGACAGTGTTATCGATTCTCATCCAATTCTCAGCAAGGATGTGAATAAACATCTTCTGAAAATGTCAAACTATAAAACGTAAAATCTAGTTGAGTCAACATCTGTCAATCTCAACAAAACTGAACATCGTAAGAAAGGAAAGGTTTATTGTAACGCTATTGTGAGGTGTTTCTGTTATTTTGTCTACCCCCTGTATCTCTCTGGTTTGATGTTACACTGATGTAACTTTATGATCCCCGCTGACTGTTAGCATATCTGACCCTCAGCGCATCCTGTTTCGTTTCAATCAGACCCAGGCGTGGACGCCGCCCGCCCAGTCCAGCAGCCGCCCTCGGTACCAGGCACGCGTGATTGGCTGAATGAGAAGCAGGAGTCGAAACCTTCGGAGCAGCCCGCAGAAGACGGCGGCCGCCACAACCACGAGGGGCGACATCATCACGAAGCCCAGGATGATGAGGGCGGAGCAACTGTTGTCGTCAAGGTAACGGCAGATGGCAGAGGGGGCGTCAAGGACCTGCGAGGACAAACACACAGAGGGGACCATAAGAGTAGACAGAAGGGCTCCAGAGGATGTGATGAACATTTTGGCATCAGTGGCTCCTTTCCTGTCAAAAAGCAAATAGGTCTGATTCGTCATTGGTATGATTACTGTGTGAATGGTTGTGTTTGCATATGCTCAGGGCGCAGGAGCGGGACTGTGTGGGTAGTGAGCTGTGACAGAGTGTCTCCCAGCCTCCCTCTACAGTTCAGATAAGAAGTGTCTCAGTGGCTGTCTGTAACCCTCTGAGCTGTCAATCACCTGTGACAGAGGGCAGAAAGAGAGAGACGGAAGCCTCATAAAAAAAGATGTAAAAGAGGCGGGACGAGAACAAAACAATGAATGAATAAGGAGGGGAAAGAGCGAGGGGTGAGATCAGGGTGCACATGAGGTAAAATCACACTGACTGAGCACAAATTTCAACGTTGACTTGAAAACTGGGTGATAATCGGTCCTATGTCTAAGACCTCTGTTCACCCTCTTTTCAACCAGCTAAAAGTGTCAATGTGTCACAAAACACAAACTTGTTTAGTGTAGCTGCAACACCATGTGGGATTTTTTAAGCCATTTTCAAGCCATGAAGTGCCGATTTTTTATACATTTATTTTGAATTGTCAACATTAACACCAGCATTGATGTGTTTCATCGTGGTACAGTAATATCATTTGGATTACAGCTAAAAAAAAGTTTAAGTGTGTGGTACCTCCAGAATAATTATGATAATTCTGATATCATTCATTCAGTTGTAGGTTGACATGGAGGCTATAAAAGTCATATTTCACTGGTAGGTTAAATCTGACGTAATAAGACGTAATTTCAACACATTTAATCTTTTATTTAAAAGATGCCATGAATAGGTTCTATAGTACTCTAAGGTCCTTTTTGAGGTATTTTCTTTATGGCTTTCAACTGAGAAATTTGGATGTAGTGTCTTAATTGGGCTCCAGAAGGACGACAGTCTATTTTTTGTACATTGCAAATCCCTAATTCAAAGGCTTTATTGTCACATAACAAGTTATTAATTCAATGAAATTCTTAGTTTGCTATGTCTCTTACCTTATAGCATCAACTATTCTATTTACAAATATAAAAAATATACCAGAAACTTAAATTATAAATTAAAAAAGAAAGGACAGGAAACAAGAAAGAAGAAACAAAAACAAGATGACTGAGGTAGACAGGGTGATAAACAGTATATAAAACAATAAAATAGTATATGTGCAGTAAATTTGGTCTAAATGTGAACATTCAGTCAATGTCTTCAAATAGTCAATAAAAAAACTTGAATGTCGTCTCACCAGTGACCATAGTCCTTTTTAAACGTCTTTTCAACAGAAAAATGCTCAGTGACATCCTTCATACACTCAGATGACACACCAAGTACACAGAGTACAAGCACATTATCTCCTTTTCACTGTCAAAGTCAGACACACTCAGAATGATTTGGTTACGTCTGGAACCCTTTTTCTAAATGATTTCCTATTGTACGCTTCATCAAAAGGAACTTTGCCTCCATCAAACGTACCCTAGCAACAGCAATGTTTAACACTCACACATGAACACACACACAGACACACAGACACACCTCTGTCAAGTGCACACTGTGCTTTCACTGAGTACATTTTCCTCTTTGTCGTGCTGTCAGTGTGTCTGTGCACAGCTGGTGCTGGCACCAAATCAGACAGTCTTCACAGTGGGTCCCCTCGCTCCATGTTCAGTCTGTCGCCAGAACTCTGACTGACATTGTCTGTAATTGTTTGCTCTGAACTGACATTTGCTCTGGTTTAATCACAATTATAGTCTTGTTGCAAGCACAGACTTTGCATGTTCTTAATTTGTCTCCACTGTCATACGCAGCTGTGCCTTCAAATCATTCATACCAAATCATTCATAACCACAGCAACCAGGGTCTCTGGTAACAGGACCAAGTGATTCAAAGGTGGGAAGTAATGTTATGACCTGTTGGGTGAGCCGAGGACAGAGCTGCTGGGTTAGTTGGAATGTAAAATCATTGTGGAGTTGAATATTGTGTCTTTGTTGAATTGTCATCAGGGCTTGATATTATTATTAGTGTCATTACACACCACAATTTCTGTTTATTCTATGAAATGATATGAAATTTGCATTACTGTTAGAGCCCAACCAATTTTTGTTTATCACAGCTGTATCCTATATCAGTATCAACATGTTGGCAAATATGAAAACTTGTTTTTTTAACAGAACATAATGTAGATCCCGATCCCCAAAAGTCCAGTCAGTCAGACCCTAATTGTTATATAATTTGGATTATTGCGGTTGTGGTTGAACTGTTCCTTGCTGTAGGATATTTTCATCAATTTGGCAAACAAAATCATTTAATAACTAGAAGAGTGCACTCAGTAGGATGTAGATCTCCACCAGGAAACAGGTAGTGAAGCACCTACTACAATGCCAACACAACTGCAAAATGCAACAAACAGAGATTTGCAGAATTTTAAATAAAGTTTTTTTGTATAGCATAGTCTCAGTTTACTTTAAAATGCACAGAATAGTGTAACGGTAGTTTAACCGAACATTCTGGGTTTGTCTAACTGTATAAACTGAAGTGTATTTTATAAAAAACAGGACGATACGTCTGTTCATTGTTTATTTATAATATTTTTTTTATTTATTTAGAATGTTGCAAGGAGCCAGGCAGCTTTACAACAATATAACAAATATAGAAATCTACATTTTTGGAGAAAAACTGATGTTCTGAATAATTTACACTTACGGTTAAATTGAGCAATATGTTAACAGAGTCTAGCAAGTTGTTTGGCAGGCAGTCACTGAACTCCAATTCCAGTGTGTGCGTACGTTTTCAGAGCAGTGAGCTTTTGTTTTCAGGATAATGGACTTGGCTTTACATCAACAGACATTTACCATTATCATTTATTAGGTTATTCACTGAGACAACACATATTGATCAACTTCATTGTAAATGAGCCAGTGTTGGCCAAAAGGCTCATTTTCAACGGTTGTCCCTCAGCCAGATGTTAAATTGGCCATTAATAACTGACAGTTAAAACAGCTGGTCAACATATAATGTAGGACTCATCTTCACTTGTCATTGTCAAAGTGTAATGTTGAACTTGGGCTCAGTATAGGTTCAATGTCTCTGCAATCTGCAGGCAACCTGCCTGAGCTTCCAGTCTGGGGAGGAGCCCCATTTGGTGACTGGCAGAGTTAGAATGCTCCAATATGGCAACTGTGCAGATGCATATTTGGGTTTTTTTAAAAAGTGGTTAACCTGTGAAAAAAAAGGCAATTAACTCTTTTTCCCATTGCCAGTGCAGCCATTTGACTTTCTACTCAGCTCATGTGTGTGCTGGAGGTTTTTAAAAGTGTTTGTGTGTTCAGTTCATGTTTCAGCTGTAGAGTTAAGTTACTACTGATGAAAACTCAATATTTTGCTGCTTCATAATAAAAGCTTTTAGATGACAAAAAGGGGGGGCATACTGACTAAATACGGGTGCTTCATCACTAAATGCAGAGCTTCCAGCAGGTGCAAACTCCACTGTGTTGAGCTGACACAGTGAGTGAAACCGTATGAAGCATCACATGTGTATCAAAAAAGAGCAAAACAGGTAACAAGCCTTCATCGTCTCAGCCAAAATAAGGGGTGAAAATTGTGTTTCAACCTGGGTGTGATGTCTCCATCACTGCTGATGGAAGCTAGAGATGATAAATAATTGCGAATATTGCAGATTTGTTTGACCTGGGTGTGAATGTTGATTGTACCCTTTCCCACTGAAGGAAAAAGACAGATGTTAGTGGATATTAGTGGGCTTTTTGTTCAGTGTAAGTCTTTGGTGGATCATAACATATCTGGTATGAACTTAATCTGCAGGTGAGGAGTGAGGAGTCAGTCGGTATTAAAAAAAAGGCAGTCATGTGGACACCCATGATTCCCCAGGCTTGATAGTGATTACAAAAAGAAAAACAATCTTTCTTAATATGTACAAAAGAATTTTAGTATTTGCTGTTTGCCCTTCATATATCGTTTCAATAAAAAAACAAACACTATTCTTCCACACCTTGATTATATGACAATAATAAATAATTGGAAGTGACTAAGTGTGTGATTTTAGCCCTAAACTGAGGAACAGTGACTGTGCCTCATCATATTTCACTGATGATCTGTTTGCCCCTCATGTGACTCACAACAACAAGCCACACCTGTCTCCTCACCTCATTACAAGAAAACACTGACAGGCTCCAACATTTGACTTTAATCATTATGTTTTTGGATGAGCTTGTTGTTCATAAAACCTAATGAGTACAAACATGAAGAATAAGCCTGGAAACGTGGAGAAAGTGTCAGCTGCCAAAAAGACTTTACCTTGAGGCTGTGATTGCCTGTGCTCCTCTCAGACTCCAGATGCCAGTCTTAATGAGACACAATCCTCCCACTTTCTGACAAGGACATGGGCTTACTTGCCTAAACTTCCAGGTAAGTTACAGGAGACTGGGAAGGTGGGAGTAGTGCAGATTCCGCATTGGAAATGATTTGTAAACATATACTGTCAGGTTGGCACAAAGCACTGTCTTTTTAAAGTTGCATTTACATTTTTTGGCTACTTGGAGACAGCAGAACCAAACTACTTATCACATTTTAAGTTGATAGAGCAAACTTGTTAGCTAACAGTTTCTTATTTACACATGCAGCAGTTATGGAGTGGCATTATCATTCATTTGCAGTCATGTTTGTGTCCACATGATGAATGTTAATGCAATTTTCACTGTCTTTGTAGCTCTGTTGTGCTCGCTATCATCTCCTGAGAAAAACATCTGGTTCCTTAGCTGATGAATGCTTCACTATGTTCACCAGCCAGTCTCTAACTGTGTCTGTCTGTCATTTGATGCTGGGCAAGTTGTTTGATGTGGCAGGGAACAACACTGATAAGAGCAGTGAGAATGAACTAAAACAATAAAGTTGTGGGTCATACAATCAAGACAGTAAGCTGAAAGCTGCTAAAACACTCTGAGGGCAACTGCAGAGTCGGGTGATAATTGTCCGTGGGTTTGTCACCTTGAGCAACACTTTTCACATCACATTTGATCCATTGTTATTATAAAAAATATTGGCTGTAGCAGCTTTAATAATCCTGTCACACTTGTGGATATTGTTAACTTCCTGCAGAAACCTGATCTGAGTCTTTTAACAGCCTACTTTTCACGGTGACTTATGAACAATCATCATACCATCTAAATGTATGGTAGTGAACAGTAAAGCGTGACAGGACACATCGGGATGACATGCGACAAATATTCCCTCCAGGAATCAAGCAGGGGAGAAAAAAAATTCAAGCTACGTGTTTCAGAACTTGTCACATGGGCAACCAGAATTACTGTGTGTATTTTTGCCTTGAAAGTTGAGATAGACAGGAAATGTAATGGCAATAGAAAAGGGCAGGAATCCAACGTTGCAATTGCATGGTATGTGCAATCACAAGGCTTTTAAGGGCAGTAGTTGTTTATATGGTTGCTAGGGGCAACCAAATCTAAATTTGTGAAGATTGTTAATCAAAAAACAGTAGGGGTGGTGCAAAGAGTTGATGCAGGAAAGTATTATTGTATTTTGCCAGACAAGATTGTATGGCTGCAGGGGAGCCAAGTATCATTTCTTTCTAGATTATAAACACTTTAAAAAATATAGTCTGTAGGATTTAAGGCCCCCTTTACATACTAAAATACAGTAGATATGTCAGTTTCAAACAATGTAACCATCACTGCACACATACTTCCATGCGTCCTTTATGTTGGCATGGATGCAAAGCAATACATCCACTAAAGGGCACCACTCAGAGTCAGAAGTTACCCTGAAGAAGTCAAAAGCTTCTGACAACAAACATGGTGATGCTGGAGGAGGTTGTACAGGTAAAAATGTATCTCTTGAGAAAGTGGCTTCGTCTTGTGTGGCTGAGTCTCACTTGAACTATAAGCTATACTGCTACACTGCCCCCAAGACTATCCCAGAGGTACTGCTCCTTTTGTCCATGTCCATAAGCTTTCAGAAAACATACATAAATATTTGCAAATTGAATATGGACAGAAGGTTTTGTCTCTATCTGTATGCAAATCTAACATTTATCATATATTATCCTTTTTAGGCATCTAGCGGTGAGCTTGCAAATTGCAACCAACTTGCCTCACTCTCCCCTTCCAAGTGTGTAGACAACTTACCATGGCTGTAAAACCTGTGAAAAATGTGAAATGTATTCTCTAGAGCCAGTGTTTGATTTGTCCTTTGTGGGCTAATGTAGAAACATTCTCCTCCTTGTAAGAGGCCTCCATGTAAGGAAACAAGAACACAGCAATGATTCTTATTTTCAGGTGATTGTACCTTAATGAAAACATACTTAAGAATATTATATTCCGTTTTTGCCAAATCCTGTGTGTAAATCCTACACACTGGACCTTTAAATTGTCCACCTGGTATAATCATTCACACGTTGTATTCTGCACATTATAGAGATTTATACAGAGATAGTTCCATGTCCAATGTGCATACAAATGTATTGTGGTTTAATTTGCATGATAACAGGCTGCTCACTCAGTCTACTTGACACCACATTTGCTGCAAAACGAGTGAGTTGAACTCTCATTAGATAAAACAGACAAAAAAGATAAATCTTTGGGAATATAATTTACGGCAAAATTGCAAAATATCACACATCTTATTGCACCAGTCAGCTATCGCAAATATATATCCTATTATTTCGCATTGTGAAAATATTTATACATTGTGATTTCTAGGAAACAGTATTCTGTGTCTGACTGTCTGTGCCAGTGAAACAGTGTCCACCTCAGCCCAGGATCCTCTGACTAATCATCCAGAAGGGCAGGATTAACTCAAATGCCACTTTCCAACCTGAGTTTTATCACACCAGCTGTCGGCTAGAACAACAGTAAACTTTTCCTCTCAGCTTGTCTGTGCCACAAATAGAATAAACAACAGATAAACATCCCTTAACTTGGACGACTCACCCTGGAGTGGCAGAGGAAACCAGCGTACAGCAGCAACATTGCAGGCAGCAGCACCACAGAGAAGACCAGAGCCAGGAGCAGAGCGCAGGCTAAGACCACACACAGGTTCCAGAGGATGAGACCTGCCCCGCAGGCCACGCAACCACACCTGCCCCTACGGCTGCCCCACGCACTGCCTCCGCTGTGGGCCACGGGAGGAGGCAGCATCTTCACTCCCTCCCCGATCCAGAACTCCTCCTCTTTCTCCTCTTCGCCTGAACCGCCATCGTCCAGGTCAACATCCATACCACACATCCTGAGACAGAAGGAGAGAACAGACTGTTTAAAGCAGAAATGTTCTCGTTCAGACTGTTAAGGTGTGCACATTATGCTTTTACTTCCATGTGTTACATTGCTTTTTGTGCATGTAACAAAGTCTATGCCAAAGGAAGTCACTTGCTAGTACAGAAAAAATCTCCTGAACCGCCTGAAATGGCTTATTTCACTTGAATTATGCACAGCTATTTTGGAATGGCATTAGGAATGGGCTTGGGGCCTTAAGTTCCCAATCAGACAGAGCACAGGTCTGGCAGTGAGAGGTGTCTTTTTCCAGTTGTTTTCTATAGGCAGGAAGTGTTTTGTGCACTGCTAATGTGCCCCTGGCTTTCCAAATTTGCAAGAGCTCTCTGAAGGCCTCAAGAGCAGAAAAGTGCCCAATGTTATCCATGTTTTTTTGTTTTTGTTTTTTTGTTTTACCATCATCCAATAGGATTAACTGAGAGACAAGGCATCTGTGATTGTGACAACAAAGTTTATAGATTCTTGGAAATAACAATCATGAGAGACAAGTTAGTGGTGGCTGCTGCTGGATACCCAGAGCTATGTGATTTTAGTAATTATCGCAGTAACCATGATTTGAACAGAAAACAGCTGTGTTGAGGCAAAGTAGTTAGACACTTGAGATTTGTTGTTTTAATTAATTTAAACTGTACTAATAACTGGTAACATACAGTTCATGGTTTGTGCTAAGCTACTGTTCGCTCACTTTCAACATCTGCCAACATCTGCCTGTAATTGCTCCTCTTTCAAAGGGTTTCAGACAGATCTTTGTCAGGGAAAAAAGGCATAGGTCTTTAGTTTACTTCACAGCAAAATCACGATTATGCTAAAGACAGATGATTTGTTGATTGCTTAGCAACAATAAAGAAAAACACATCGTGCTGCACCTTAAAAAAAAAATTACAGGTTCAATTAAACAAGGCAGTGCAATGCGCCTCGCGTTTTGCAATCTTCCAGAGGCCCTCTGTGTGATTGGGCTGTATGAAGACACTTGGGCATATCGGTATGAACCACATACGTCACTTTTGTCTGGTGAAAACAAGCACTGTTAACCCCAAGACTAACCCATCATCACAGGTCAGTTAATGATGTTACCGAGTACATGATGTGTGCTGATTGTGCCTGTAGATGAGGAATCAGAACAGAGTCTTAGTGATGGTTTAGATGGAGTTCGGTCTGTCTGTCCACTTGGCACACTGCCGGGATCAGAGGGTATTTTTAAGTGAAGAATTAACAGAAATTGAGCTGATATACGTTACCTCATCTTATCTAATAATCAACCTTGTAAACAGCATAAAGTAGCAAAGGAAGTGGGACCAAAACCAAGTTGTTTTGTAGTTCTCGCTACTTCCCACTGCCCCCACCCCAAAATTGTAATGAGCACTGCGCCGTTGAGAGGACAGGAGGAGCTAAACCAGAGTGTTTCAAACAGAGGGTGAATACAGGTGCTGCAGCTATGGCCAATATTTTCACAGTGTGAAATTAAAGTATGAGCTTGAAAATGAGTATAATATGGACACTTTAACATTCAATTTAATGGATGCAAAAGAGATGTAACAGCTGTAGAAGAATGAGGTGCTTGCTAGACATCACTGTGCATATTTAAATTGTGTATTAAATGAATGGAAAATAAAGTTCTTAATAATATTTTCATGTTAAATCAGCCCATTTCGTAGCTTGGCATCACTTTCACATTGAATCACACACAACACCTGAAGTGAATATTTTATTTCTAGGCTGGATGGTGTTTGGTTCAGCTGCGTGTCATTTTTTCATGCATGCATGAATATTACACCCTTAAATAAGAGTAGTGATGTACAGATGGAGAATTGACCCCTCACTGTCCTCCTCTTCTTTTTTCCATCCAGACAGCCAATAACTCATTAGACCATGTAAATGAGGGACATAGCCTGCTTTGACTTTACACACGTACACACACACTTTAGCTCCCTGGTCGATCTTATCGATCAAGGCTTTGTCACTAGAGCTCGGACTGTATGCCAATACAGACAATCCGTTTAAAACGAATCAACCTGAAACCTTTTAACCCGGAGAAGCTGCTGAGCTGCAGACACAAAGCAGGGCTGCTCAGCATCACACCGGACAGGACAAGACACATGTTCTGCTACTCAGAGACACTTTCAGCACAGCTTCAGGGCATGTTTTCTCTTTGTTTTCTGTGAGATGTTCTTTTCTTCACCTTTAATTGATAAAATACTTAATATTTTCTGTGTATATCTCAGTTTAAACTTGGTCACTCTGATTTTTCTGCCTGGAAACTGTTGAAACATGGTGTCACAAACAATATGTTAACCTCTGCATCATTTAATAAAGCGTCTTTGAACAATGAGGATTTTGTTGCCTACCTCCAAGTACAAATCCCGTTAATCTCGTTGGTCCGTATGTTGAATTTTTCTCCCGGTGATCGACCCGGAGCTCTTTATGTCAGTACAATATAAAATAAACACTTAAGCGGAGAAAAGCACAGTCTGCGGGTTGAACCCTGTACTGCTGCTGAAGCTGCTGTGAGGAGCCTCTGTGCGTCTGAGAGCGAGACACTCCGGGACGCGCGCACAACCGTGAAGTGCGCGTTCACGCAGCAGCAAATCGGGTCCATGTCCAACGTAAACATACACACAAATGAACCATCAAAAAACTGTTTGATTTTAAATGTAAATATTCTTACTTTACTTTTTTAACAGAGCACATGTGAACACACCCCCTACCCCACGCTAACATGCAAACCCAATGATGAGAAAAATTTTAGGGGGTGGGGTTGGTGGGTGTCATACCTCCAGGTTATTGGTGTTCATTGTCACATAACGCTTCATAAATACTAGTGATTTATACATCAGTTATAGTGTGAGTTGGAGAGTTTTGGAGATGTTGGCCATAGAGAAGTCTGCCTTCTCTCAAAATTGGCACTTGGATTGTGGTGGTCAAAATGAAAAGAAAACAAAACAAAAACAAAAACAAAACAAAACAAAAAAACAACACAATTTTGAAAAACTCAACATCAATGTTCTGCTTTTCAGAAATCACTATCAGGTTAGTCACGATAATCGACAGACCTTTGTTGTGAGCAGTGGCATGTAAAAACTATTTTCTTTCCACTGACTGGCATCCGCCAACCATGTCACCATGCAGAAGGATGCGTACGTCTTCTCATGGATGAGATGTTAAAAGTCAGCTGAGGAGGCTGTACTGTTTATATCTACAAGATCACAAGCGCAGACCTCTCGTCCATGAGTAGATGCACGCTTCCTTCTGCCTGGTGATATGGTTGCTGAGTGTAAACTTGATGTATTTTTGGCCTAAGAACCCCTTAAATATATTACTAACACTTACACATGCACTGCAGCCTTGTTTTTGCTGACCTCCACTGGTCTAACTTCTCTCCTTGCTGCAGTGATGTAGAAGCGTTCTCCAGGGTGTGGTTGGTACACTGTGACATCACTGTTGGAAAAACTTTTCAGCTTGGTATTAGGTGAGTTTTTAATGTAGACTCTTTGACACCACCTTTAGGTTTCTGAAAAGCCGTTTTGAAGCTCTCATTGTGGTGGCTCTGTTCGTTGCCATCTTAGAAGTTCTTAACATGGCTGATGGTGCGTTACATTTACCTTGGAGGTTGGACGTCAGAGCTGGGAATGACATCACACTTCAGGTGACTTCCAGTACAACAAGAAAAACCTTGTGTTTGATAATAATGCGTTACATGGTATTTTGCACATATGAAAGTCATAGCAACATGTCTGCAGACAGTGATGTGTGTAAGACTGATTTAATGAGATCAGTGCAAATAAACAGCTTTCATTATTGTTGATGCACGAAGCATCCATGTTGGATTTCAAGGTCAGGGTTGGAGAGGTTTCTCTGACTTTCTGAGTTGTAAATCTGACTTAAGGGGGCCTTTCTGACTTCCCTGGAACGCAACATAACCTCATAACTGAGGTGGCCGAATGAAATGGTTACATGGTGGATAACCATCTGTGACAGTATTCAACTGACACTCAAAAGTGTTCACACCCTTATTTATGCATAACTTAAACCCTAATACAATTTAAATGAGTGAATTCTATAAAAATGTACCTCCTGTACAGTTATAATGAAGGAGCAAATTAGCTGTAGCTATTGATGGAACTGCAGTTTTTGGCACTTGTCTGCTTGGTTGGTAGTAGAGTATATTTCTCTGTTTAAATAACTAAAATAGGCCATACTAAATTATTACAGAGGCTGCTCATAGCCTCAACCTGTTCATCTTATCTGTCCAATCAAGTGACCTTTGCTGAGGTTTACATAAGTAAATACATCTCAGTTTAGTCAGATAATCAGATAAACTCTCAGGAGAATGAGATTAGGGTGCACTTAAACTGATAGAGGACACACATAATGTAAAGAATGCTCTTCCCATAGAGAGAGCATTACATCAAAATCCTAAAATTATACCAGAAAACATATAAGGAATGAAATGAGGAGTGTTTTGTACCAGATGGAAAATGATAAGTTGGCCTATATGAGAACAGAACAAGTTTAAATTTAATTCAAAGCTCGATAAACCAGATAATGTATGACAATAAGCTGAGACATGTTCAGAAATGTCCCTCTGAGTTTCTCCATCTGCAGTCTGCCTTTCACCAGTCTCAGAGCATTGTCAGCTGTGCGGCCATGAGATAAGGGGATGATCGATTTGTTTTGCAGCACAGACAGACAGTCAACCTTTCGCTGTTCAAATTTAATTACACAGAACAAGAGAAAAGAGATGGGAGGATATGGGACAGGGCTGACGAGAAATGGAAGAAAGGTACTGCCTGGATGTAAAGACAAGAGGGAATGATTGATGAAGGAGAGGAGAGACGCTGGAGACTTGTTTGGCTTGTTTGTTGTCTTGAGAAGTTGTAACAGTAAGTTCAGAGAAGGTCTGGACTCTATCTGTAACATCTGCTGACATCTGCTGGACTGTCTGTGAACTTTTTTTTAAAACAAAATACAACACACATGTATATTTTTTGGCAGCCACTTCAAACAGTATTCTTCAGTAATCTCCTCCAGCCCGTCTTTATTAGCTTGGCTCTATTTGTTTTGTGTGAACTTTAGTTTACATAACCCAGCAGCTGACCATGAACTCAACATCATCTCTTCCCCGTCAAGCTTTGAGCAGCAGCTCTGGTTCTGTTGCTCTCTGCCTCGAGCCATGCAGGAGGTCACTCAGCCATCCATTTACTGAACAGCATCCTGCAGGTTGCCATGGTAATTCATCTGAGTCCAGTGGCATTTCAGGTCAACAAGTAGCACATGAACATGATCTAATATCAATAGGTTTAATAGGGTCATAATTCAACAGTCTTACAGTATCTTTGGCCCAGCGACAGCGCTTGAGTAATTCTGTGATTAATGTTCATGTTATTTATTACGTGTTGTTATCGTAGTGTTCAGTGTTCCACTACCAAAGTATTATTAAAGCCCAGATTACAATACTACTGCTACAATAGACATTTTTTCTAAAGTGTTCTGGACACAGCTGTGTAATTAAACACTAAAAATAGAGGAAAAATAAAGACTTCCTTGGAAGAATAAGCTTGTTTTAAGAGCCAAGAGAACCAAATGAGATATTAATTTGTTATTGACTCATTATTGGAAACTTCATGTTTGATTGTTTGATTGTGGACACATTTTCCCATTTTTGCACGTTTAGCTGACCTGCTGTTCATTATTTATCAGACTCTCTCGGTTATATATCAGTGTTTCATTGAAATTTATGACTTGAAAGTTTATCAATTGAACACTGTATCTATTTTGTCACAAGTTATAAACCTCTTCCCAGAAGACTGTGGAAGAGATGAAACACAAGTTACACACCCATAAAAGAAAAATTACCAGGGTTGTTTTATTGAGGGTGTTATACTTTGTTTACTCATATGGCAGCATATTGCTGCCATGCCAGAAAAAGAAAAATGGACCAGTACCATGTTATAACTTGAAACTACTGGCCTCTCAAAGCTAGCAGTCTATATCGTAACAGCATATATGTTGTCTGATATGCACCTTAGCTTTAAAGGCAGTGTTTTATGTATTATCTATTTGTATTTTTTTTTAAATTCATAGTTATTTCTAATTATTAAAAATACCAGTGAAAGCTTACAGTTTCAGTGCCCTGATAACATTTTGGAAAATAGTGTTTATTGTTAAACTATAAAATATCCTGCTTCCATTACATATCTTTGTCCAGAGTGTTAATCACTTTTGAGGAAGCATTGCAAAAAATGTGTTTATGCATATATTCTATTGTTGGATTTATTTTTACTCCCTTCTATCCCAAAACCCAGTATTAGTCGGGCCATAGTGATAAGTTTGTATGTCATAATAACATGAAAATATCTTGTCCTAACAATGATATAGCAGTGTGCTGTGTCATGTACTTTATAGCACAAAGCCTAAAAAGAAAAAAGTCCTAATTTTCTATATTTTCTTGTTGCAAAAAAAATGCACACATTCAGTTCAGTGCTAATTATCATCCCATTTTGGAACTCAATTAAGTGAACTGAGTGTCTTATATTCTCCCACTGTCCTTCTGTAGCGTACTTTTTCCATTCTGAATCAACATTACACTTCAAGGATTGGTTCATATGTAGATTGAAAGAGCTGTGAGAGTTGAGAGAGTGAGGTGAAGTTGCTGTGATATTTTCTCTCCATGCTGGCTGTAAAGAGATCTCTTCATAACATGACTCCGATGGTTGACAGAGTGGACAAAATCAGCAGTCTGAGTTCGCCAAGCCAAGCGGAAATCTTCCAAAGTCACAATCATTTGAGTAAACTCCCTCTTTGTGTTACCAACTCTCCACTGCAGCTCAGCCAATAAACACAAAGAACTTTGAAACTTAATAAAACACCCACTTGACATTAGCTTTAGTTGGAGTTTAAAGGGCATTTTTAAATTCCTGAATAGCATGGATAAACAAGTGAAAATATCTGGTTAAAACTTTCTCTGTGGCTTTCCATCACAGCATCTCATTAAACTCGCTGGCACAGCGAGATTGGATTCAGGCCAGTGAAGCAGCGAACAGCAGGGTCTCTTCCCATCATGCAGCTCTTCCGTGCTCCAGTAAGCGGCACCAACATCTATTAAATGTTTGTCCATGACTTGAGTTTTGTTGATCAAAGAAAACAACACCATGTGCCATCATGGCCCAAACCCACAAAGCACTGAGCAGCCACATGATAATAAAGGCACAGTTTCATTTTTAGAAACATTGAAAGGAAGCTGTGGGCATTTCTTTGTTTTTCTCCAACTCCTTTTCTTGTGAATCTCACTGTGACAAAGAAAGCAGCACTTGTATGAATACAACAAAAGACAAAAGGGCACTTATCACAACAATAGAATTTATTGCATTAAAGCAGATTAAAAAATAATGAGACTGAAGCTTATTAACAGACTATAGTCATGTCTGGATGTTTAATCAGCGAACAAATAGAGTGCACAGGCTGGTGTGTTTGTATGAGTTTATATACAATAGAGTGAAATCTGATAGCATGAGTTTGTGCGTGTGTGTGTGCTATGAGAGAAATGTTTTACACAATGTGAAGCCATATTTTCAAAGTGCCTTTACAATACTACAGATTGGTACAAAGGATGCAGGGTGGAGGAGAGTAGAGAGGGTGGAAGAGACAAGCAAAGTGACAAAAAAAGAGTCAAATGACAGACCTACCCTCCATCTGATGTATGTGGTAGTGTGTGATGGTCTGTGTGTGGGTGAGCATGCTTATTAGAGTGTGTGTTTGAAGGGGGCAGAGGGTGAGACTGAGCGCCGCTGAGGGTGTCAGATAAAGACGGTGTGTCCAGGACGTTGTCTGCTGGATACAGCTGCATCACCGCCCCCTCCTGGGCTCCTTCCTTACTGCAGGACTGGCAGCTGCAGTGGAAGATCCTCTCCACCAGCTTGTCCACATGGGGAGACTCCTCACTGCCTGGGCACTCCAGAGTCACCTGTTCACACACACACACACACACACACGCACACACGCACACACGCACACACGCACACACGCACACACACACACACACACGCACACATACACACACAAATCACATCTACTCTCAATGACCCAGTGCACACCTGCACTTTATCCTAACAGGAAATGAGGTATACTTGCTCATAATTTGACTTGTGTCTTGAAAGAGAAATCTGTAATATATTTACTGTACTAAATCATAAAATGACCATGATCTGTCATCAGAGATTAAGGAAACATGTTAAGGTGTAATACTGGCTTCTCCGAAAAAAACACTACAGCCGGCATGTTCTCCTTTAAAATTTCCATTCCAGTATGGAACGTCACACTGCCTGTTTCATGTTTAATCACTTTACATGGAGCTAAAATGAATACCAAATGCGTACCGAATGAGCTGGTGTCTGTTTATGAGTCATAGGAAATCATTAAAAAAGATCTAAGAAGTAGATGTTGAAAGTGGGCTTCTGTTTTCGGAATAACAGGCTTACCTTTACAGTGACAGAAAATTGACAGAAAATCTACAAACAAATAATAAATAAATTGCAAATATATAAATTAGCTGATAAATTTACAGTGTGGGACTTTTGCTTGTCACTGTCAAAGTATAATGTTGCACTTGATTTGTGCTTGTGATGATGGGGAAGGGGGGATGGGGGGAAACAGCTCTACCCAATATTTTGAATTTGAATTGCAGTACCCATTTTAAACACTTGCTGTAGCCTTTCTATGAGTAAAAATAGGACAGTAAAGACTTACCTAAAAAATAAGACATAGATAACCATACTAGCTCCTTTAGAAATTGAATTAAAATATTCTGAGCAAAGAAACATTAAGTAGGTCTCTCTATAACTGAGAGGGTCTCGGGAGTATGTCAATTCTTCTGTTTGTTTGTTTTTTCAAACAGAACATAATGCAGATTGTTTTCATTTGTTAGCTTTACAGGCATCATTCTGTGTATATTCTCAACTTAATACCGATGCCTCTGTGTGACCTGCATGTGTGCTAACAAGACCATCAGGGATTCTTAATGCCTGCAGTCGGGGAGGATTCTCCATGAAATTCGATAAAACAAGCCTGTGTTTATATTTTCCCAGGTAAAGTTACACTGAGTGGTACATTAGCCAATTTTAAAGAAGCAGGAGGAGATTCTTATTTAGATAATTTTATTTTTGATATTATATTTTGTGGTTATGGAAGAGGAAACGCTACTGCTTTTGTCCAAAGGAACCTCCAAAATCACAAAAAATATGAAAGTTCCGTGTGGAAGCTTTACTGTATTTTGCTCTATTTGTAGTTCTTTATTTATTTCTAATTATTAAAAATACCAGTGAAAGTTTACTCAAGTTTACTTTCAATGCTGATATATTTCACACAATAAAGTTTACTGTTAAACTGTAATATATCCTGTCTCCATAACATATTGTCATTAGTGCTACTTTTGAGGGACTATAGTAAAAAATGTGTTTATATTCTATATTCTTTATAACAAATATCAGCTGATCTACTGATATCAGAATTTTTTTACTCTCTAATATCAGTATCAGCATCAGCCCCAAAACTCCACTATTGGTCGTCCCCAAGTTATTTTCCAGTTTGTTTTTATATACTTTTTATTTGTTTTTATATATTTCTTATACTTGTTTGCTTGTATGCACTGAGACATTTTTAACTGCTTTTTCTTCAAGGGAAATCTGATTTTTACAATATGTACGTACTGCTATGTGGATAGATGTGTATGATGTATGTGTTGTTTGGGCCCACCTGCCATTAGATTCTTATTCTTGAGTGTTGTATTGTTGCTTTGTTAAAGACAATTGTATTTTCATACTAAGAAACTGGTTGCACTATGATCCTATTGTCCACTGGATAAAGTACAATTGAGAAAAAACATAAAAATGAAATAAACAGAACCTCAGGGTTGCAAAAGCTCCTCTGGCTCTTCAGACCTCACGCAACTTCCCCTCACTGTTATCATTACCCTCTGAAAATGATCATTCAGCTATTTTATCCAGATCTTCTCCAAGTGCCAAAGCAGCATGGAGCAGTATCCTCTTTCATGAGAGCTGACTTTGTTTTGTTTCAAACTGAATTTTGTTTAAAGTCCTGCAACAACAATCATAACCACAGACATAAACATCCATTTCCAGATAATTAGAAGTAAGGTGAGACTGTAAATGCACTTTCTCTGGCCTTTCTCGTGCAACAAAAATAGTGCGAGAATTAATGCATCTATCAGGTAACAGCAGTGCACTCCAAAAGATACAATATTTTCCACTGAAACATGAGGCGACCTCACCTGTGGTCCCACCCGCCTAGTCTACCTGGCAGCTTTCCAAACTACATACACCTCACTACAAAGCCTTTGTTGTCGCAAGACTGGATTCCTTCAGGCTAAGAGGGACAATGAACTTCAGAGGAATATAAAACACAGGCTAAAGGTTTACAAGGAACTACAGAAATTGTGACAGAAATCTCTTCAAAAACTTCCATCTATGTCTTTTTTCCTTCTGCTCTGTGTTAGCCAGTGAACAGCGAATGTCATGGTGGAAAGTTGTGGTGAGTGTGTGAGTTTGACGGGTCAGTGTTGGTGTGTGCTCGCTACATGAGCTAATGTGCAATAACTCTTACCACTTCCCACTGTGTCTGGGCAGGCATGCAGGAGTCACAGTGCACCAGAGACTCGGTCGACTGTGGGAATGTGTTGGGGACGCTGTAACTGAAACACTGGCCCAGACAAGCTCTGCGAGGAGGACAGAAGGAATTATTTACATTGTGCCCACAGACACAAAGTTCCTGCCTGTGTAAGAAAGAGCTGTGGATGCCTGATAGCCTCAGGCTGAACACACAATCACAAAGTAGAGATTTATTATTCATAAATATTAGGTGAATCATAGGTCAGCTTGTTATTAAAAATGTAAATCATGGTTATGATGTGTACTTCTCCAAATACTATGTTAAACATGGGAAGTGCAAAACTGTAGTTTGGGGAAGACTTTATGACAATGTTTCCTGAGTTGAATTTACTGGAGTAACTAATTAACTTTAACCCATCTAATGAAGTAACTTCAAGGCAGTATAGTTGGTAAGCTGAGAACAGCCATGCCTGCCAGTTAATTATTTGTTATCTTGAAGAAATGAGCTTTGCAGTGTTAAGTTAAAAAGATAATCAACCTGTTACCATAAGAAAACAAAATGTGGTTTGTCTCATTACTTAGATTACCTACTTTCGACTATTAGCTGCTTTCTGAACAAGAGAGATGGGAGTTGGTCAACCTCTCATCTTTGGGTACTATAACATGGGATGTCTGCTTTAATGATGTAAGTGCAGCAAATGAAACTACACTTTTATGCCTTACTGTAATGAATTATTCCTGGCAGTCATGTCAGTGAACTTGAAGGCTTGTAAAATTGACAAAAGCATAATGTGATAAATACTAGGTCTCCCATTTTTTAAAACAATTTACATCTTCAGAGGGTTGAATGCCAGAGACAGGTTGTTGGATTTGATCTTTGCATGGAATTTGATGACAATAAGAAAATAAACGTTGCCACTGTTATTCTTCAAAAGTCCAGTGTGTAAGATTTAGGGGGATGACTGAGCCATTTACATTGATAGAGGGTGTAGGTCCTCTTCAACAGAAGCTGCCATGTTGCATTGTCATATTTCTACAGTAGCCCAGTGGCTGTAGGTTAAAGCTGGCCTCAGCTAAAGATTTTCCTAGTTGACAAGGAGTTGTTATTTCAAGACATTAGCTGGCTAGTCGTTGCACATTTATGACATTAATTTAATTATATAAAAATATATTTCTGGTGCATGAAGTGAGCTGTCTGCTAAATACTAATGGAAAAAGCAGTAATTATTCTGAATGTGTCAGAACAACCGGCAGGGAGAATGAAAAGTTTTGTTAATTAATTTCAACAGAGTATAACCTCATTGTTCAAAATGCAGGAAAAAATAACTTTCTACTATACTTGCAGACTTACAAATTAAACTCTAGGTTTACAAACTTGCTCCTCACAAGCTTCACACCTCCTGTCCCTGCCTGAACACACTGTGTCCTGGTACTGCTGCTGTGACATTATATCACCTCAGGCGTAGGGCTGCAACTTATGATTATTTATACCACTGATTAATTTGGCAATTCTTTTCTCAATCAATTGATTAGTTATTTGGTCCATAAAATGTCAGAAAATTATTTTAAAAAATGTCAATCACTGTTTCTCCAAGCCCAAGATGACATCCTCAAATGTTGTATTTTGTCCACCACCCAAAGATATTCAGGTTATTGCTGGAGAGGAGTAAATAAACCAGGAAATATTCACATTTAAGAAGCAGGAATCAGAGAATTTCGGCTTTTTGTCTTTAAAAAAATGCTCAAACCAATGAATAATCACAATAGTTGGCGTTGTTCTCCATCTGTCTAACAGGACCGCTAACTGAACTAACTTGCTAATGGCAGCTACAGCACAATTAGCAGCTGTGCGCTGATAACCCCAGTGTTATTAGAGAAAAGGTCCATGTTCCAACAATCCCTCAGGCCCAATGGCAAGGTGGAGCTTGCAGATAGAGTTTGAGGTGGGGTCTTTATCTGTGACTAACAAATAAGTTAAAAGGTGTCAATCAAAGTGTCGAAGACTCTTCTTATCAACTAACAGTTTGGTTAACTGTTGGGGGCAGCCTTACTGTATTTACGGCCTTTCATATTTTGCAGGAGTTTCACGGACACAAGTTCTCCTACATGCTTGGAAGGCAAGAATAAAATGAGGTGTTTGTAATTTGCAAGCTCACTCCTAGATGCCACTAAATCCTACATACTGGTCCTGGTTAATTTTGACTTTTAAATTCAATTTTCAAACCCTGCAAGTGCCCATTGATTTACATTAATTTCAAGTCTCAGGTCTCTACAATTTGATGGAGTTCATGGAAACCAATAACTTCCTCTAAGCTTAAAAAAAAAAAAAATCTAAAATACTTTTGCAATGTTTAAAATCATGGTTGGTAATATTATGAAATCTATGTGTTAGATTGTGGTAGTTTGTAATAAACTGACAATAACATGCAAAATTACTTTAGTTTGGGACTTCAGGTTATGTCAATGTGCACTATTAACTGAAAGAGGCACAACTCTGAGGATGCAACTTATTGACATGTAGACATTTCCGGATTATTCACTTTTCTCAGCTGCACTGACAGATCGTCAGACAGAGGGAGAGAGAGAGGGACAGAGAGGGCCTTCATCCTGACCTGTTTTGAATAGAGCGAGGCTGACATCCCGTGTGCCCGACTATCTGTGTGATGTTCTTGGCTTCGCACCAGGCGCTCTTGTCAGGGAACAGCGCCAGGCGGTTGATGTGTGCAGGCGGTGCCGCTGAATACAGTGCAAACAGTGCGCAGCAAATCTGAATCCTCTGCCACATGACTGCACCTAAAGGGGCAGAAAACCACAGCGTGTTACCGCTCTGTTAACTTTGTTCAAGACAAAAACACACTCTCAAAAGAATACTCTCAAAATCTCTTGATGTATTCTGATGTCCACTGGTCAGATATTGTCTAGTTTTACAGTTAATCTGAAATTTGAAGTTTGCATGTCCCTGCAGATGTGGATTGACAACTTCCTGATGATAAGCAGCTTGAAACCCAGAGATCCTGTGCTTCATAGTTTGCCCAGTTGTCATGTTTGGCTCATTTGAATGATTAAAAGAGACAACTTCTTAATTATCCGAATCACCAGCTGCACTGAGAACATTATTCTAGGTTCACATTGTCCCAAAAGAGACAATACAATGGGGGGAGGGAGGCAAACGTCTGCTCCATACCACCTGACTCTAATACAAAGTCTGTCCTCTGCCCTGTTTCACCCTCTTCTTTAAAAATGCCTCAACCAGTCACGTCATTTACAACCAACCAAATCGTTTTCTCCTGCTGCTTATAAAAAAGTGCCCAGTGGTCACCCACGTCGACTCCTTTACATACTTTTCAGCGTTTCCATATGCCTCTGACACAAGCAGCCTTGTCTTCAAGAATAGAGCTCTCCTTAGCTATTGCATATAACTAGATATTAAAGATAAAGGGGCTACTGACAGACTTCAAGAGTTCACACTACTTTCTTTAAACGCAGCACACTCTACAGACTGAGCACCAGTGGTGGATAGAGTACTGAAAATCTGCACTCAAGTTATATTACTGAAATATTATTCACCTTAATGCATTACCAATAGCAGGCATTAATCAAAGGGGTGTCTGTTTCTCCAAATCTTCACTCTAATCTACTCCCAACTCCTGAGCCATTCTGGTCATTGGTCATGGTCACCTCTACAACCTCCAACACCTACAACACCTCTACTGTTGCAGCATTTTTTCTCATTGGCCTATCTAATGGTATTGGTTAAAAAA
>JAJHUR010089313.1:48528-60920 GCA_027495735.1 Lutjanus campechanus | reverse complement strand
CGGGAAATGCTTTCTCCTTATACCCTTTTAGATGTATCATTAGACATTGGTCTGAACTACCTTGTGCGTGTTGGGTGGTCACAAAGGTCTTGATGAGTGTGTCTGTTGTCTGAGTGTAGAGGGACAGAGCGTGGCGCAGCGAGGACAGCTCAGGACTCTTCTCCAGGAACGCCTTCTTTAGCCCGTTGCCTCCTGCATGGAAATATTGCTGCAAAAGAAACAGGTGGTGATTCAGCATAAATGTCCAGAAGGACAACAGGATGTTTATTATATTTTGGCCAAAATATTAGTAACTATTTTAAAGCACAGTGGGACCACGCCTACACTGACTGTTGGTAAGTACCTCATACAGCCCCACTTCATATAATCTGAAATATCCCTTTAAAATAAAGTCCAAGTGGAAAATGGCCAGAATTATCCTTTCATCACTGTCCTGAGCAAAAACAAAAAACATGAATTCAGCATTTTAGCATCTTGCTAATCCTGCTTTATAAAAGTCACCCCTCGTTTCATCCACTTTATCCTCCACACACTTTTGCCTGGTTTGTTCAATTAGATAACTTATGTTCACAAGCTGCTTACATATCCTACTCGAGTACTCGATCAATGGATGAATAGTTGATGAGGCTAATTTGAGCCGTCTACCCTACATCCTAATGAAACCAAAACCAGCAGTATAAACTGACCTTGATAGTGTCCAGTGCCACGTCCATGACAGCACACTGCCTGGGAGACAGACTCTTAGCCTCCCCTGCCATGTGATCCTGCACATCCAAAAGATGAGCAAAGTGATGAGTTCATTCCACAAAAACACATCCACTTCTCTCTCAGTGAGTCATTTAGTGGTCAGAGTTTGCTAAAACTGAGCCCCCAGCAGGGAATTTAACATGAAACACATGAAGGCATTATGGTACCTTGAGTTTGGAGAGCTGACCCAGTTCTTTTGCAGCTGAGAGAATCTGCGCACCCTGGAAAAAAAAAAAGAAAAGAAATGACTTGCTCTCTTTGATTTCTGCACTTAAAAGTCAAACCAATTATCAGTATCTACAAATGCAAAGGCAAAAACACAAATGTTAGACTGGTGATGTTGAATGTTGTTGAGCTTACAAAGGTATCGTTGCCCTGTGGCAGGACAATCGTCTTCTCCAGGCTGCTCATTACGATCCTCCACAGTTCCTTCAGCACACGCTTCAGTACAGTTTTCTCACATACTGTGGCGAACAGCGTCAGCCTGCGAAACACACATAATTGGTGTGAGTAGTGTTGAAAAATGTTAAAAACTTCTATTTTTACCAAAAGATTTCTGAAAAATCAAACTCAGGACAGAGATTTATGACAGAAAAAGAGGAAGGAAACAAATGGACCAGAAATGAATGAATAGGCAGGGCTGCATTTGGGCTTTTGAGAGAGGATTACACCTGTCAAAGTGGCTGAAAACATGGTAATATCATCAAAACTGTCTCAAATCTTCGTTAATCCACTCACTTTCCATCTAGGAAATCCATGAGTGGCCGCAGCATGTTGTCAGAGTCGGCCTCCACCTGGTTTTTGTTGTTGGCGTTGAGCGGCCCTTTGATCTGGTACAGCAGAGACGCCATCTGTCGCATGCAATCGTTGATCCGGCTCTGGAAACTGGAGAAAGACAATGATCAGTCAGAAAGAATGTATGTGTGGTTACTGATTTCATTGTAAATGCACAGAGGCGGGATGTAACTAATACATTTCAACTCAAGTACTGCACCTAAGTACTTTACTTTTGTTTTCATGTCACTTTCTGCTTCCACTCCACTACATCTCAGAGAGAAATACTGTACTTCAGACTTCACTAGATTTATCTGACAGCTTTAGTTACTCCTTACTTTACAAAGTAAGATTTGCACAAAACATATGAAACGTTCTTTTTAAATGTGATGTTTTGCTATGAATCAAACTACCCAACACTTTATACAAGTCCAGCTAACACCAATTAGTTGATCGACAGAAAAATAATTGATTATGTTGATAATCATCTAAGTCATTTTAATTATTTATGGTGTGGTATTAGTACTTTTACTTAAGTAAAGGATCTGTATACTTCTTTCACCATTGTGTGTGTGTGTGTGTTTGGTTGTGTTTCTCTTGAGGGGTCAGGATTAGGCTACCTGTTCCCAAATGTGCTGCTGAGCTCATCCAGCACGTTGTTCAGCTTCACCTGCAGGTCATTCAGCAAGTCACTAGCCTCAGAGTCCATCTGCAGAGAGACAGGCAGACAGAAACCAAGGAGGCGGTTAGTTTGAGTTTGATTGAGGGCCATTTACTGCATTACGAAAAGGTTTGGAATGTGTAAACTCAAAAAAACTTCCAAAAGCTTTCACAAAACTGAAAAAAATGCGGAGAAGATCATTAGAGAGGAGTAAATGCCAGCTCTTCTCTGGACATGGAGGACGTGACAACAGGCTTTCGTTTCATTTTTGCAGCTTTTGGCCAAAATACCTCAAACTACCTTTGAACTTCTTAAAGCTGCACTTCAATGCAAACGCTAGAAGCTACAAATGGCTGCATTTCAGATTTAAAAAAAGAACTTCAATAACCAGCAGTTTGTGTTACATCATGTTATCCTTCACACCAAGGGATATCAAAGGGATGACACAGGCAGGTTCTGGTCTGCAATGTGCTTTAATGTTCTATAGCAAAAGAGTGGAAAAATGACTCAAATTGAACATACAGCTGAGCAAACCCACCTTTTTGCCAGTAGTCTCCAACTTTCATAGAGAGCACATTGAAGAAAAAAAAAAGTTTAGAACTGCAGCAGCAGATACTGTACAAGAAGTGAGTCTCACAAGCACAGGGCGAGGAGGGAACAAGTAGGGAAGCGGAAGATCCATGAATGACCTCTGGTATACCTAACCCAGGTATACTGTGGCATCATCTAAATAAGCACAGCCTGCAGGGGAGCTAAGCCATATGGATGGTGTGGCTCATTAAGTCAATGATCCAATGGGCCTTTGATTCATGGCCTGTCAGGGTGGCACGGCACCATTAGTGAGGAGAGACTGAGACGTTTCTGCTACGCAGCACAAAGGGAAGGCTTCGGGGGGGAGAGAAGGCAGCTAGGGATGGATGGTGTTCTGTTTGTAATGTGCTATATGTGTTTTGTTTTGCCTGAGACTACGGATCCATTAATATGCATGAGTCTGAACACCTACACTCACCTTCTTGTCTTCAAATGCAACTTCAGTCTAAGACAGCACAGAGAAGAACCTCAGTTAACTGTCATTTCTCATTTGGAATTTGATGTTCATTTATATTGAGTGGGAAAACTACAGAGGATTGATGGCCATTATACAAAGTGCTGTGGCAGCAGATAAACTTAGGTATGCAGGTAACCTACCTTCTCTGCTGGGGCATCCATCTTTATGTGGTGGGAATGTTTTAAGATTTAAAAAAAAAAAGAGAAATAAAAATGAAAACTGTCAAAAAAAAAAAAAACTGTTCTACAATGAAAGAAGGAACTTCATGATCAAACAACCAGACAAAAATAGAGTCGACAGAAACTCCAAGATCAGAGTTCTTTTGCTGCAAGCTACTTGGAATTACAATTTAACCAATACTGCCAGTTGTTCCACATTGGAATACATATGCTGTATTGGTAACACCCACCTTCTCCTTGTCAGTCTATAGCAGACAAGAAAGTGTTACAGAGAAAAAACAAATTAATGAAAAGGTACAAGAAGTAGTTCAGAAATAGCCTTTGTTTTTGGGGAAATGAGTGGCAAGTTTTGAGGAAAGGTCAGGGATAATGCCACTGGAAAAAGGTGAAAATGTGAGGTGTAAATCACAACAGATGATGATGAATACTGTACACAACAAACTCCACCATGATGACCATGGGGCTAACTTGTTTTGTTAAGACTGAGTATCGCTGTGATGTTGCTGGGAGCAGGAAGAACAGGGCGCACAAGAATGACTTGGACTCCAAGAATGATTAGGTTAAAGGTTTTGGTTAAAACCAATTCAGACTGCAACAAACCTCAACCTCATTTTTCTCCCCTTCTTCCACTACTTCCTCCTCCTCCTCCTCCTCCTCCTCCTCCTCCTCACTCTCCTCAAACTGAGAGGGGCAGTAAAAGACAACACAAAACAATAACTTTTATATTTACTGTAAAGGTCTTATGTCAAGCTAATTTTGGTGCCTCAATTTTCAAAGCATGTGAGTATATGCAGTCATGTCACACAAACCATGTCTGCATATACAGTGAACTTGCCTGCCAAGCTAGCTTTCTATTGTTGTGCTAGAAAAGAGAGGAAAAACATGTATCATTGTTGCTTTACTCTCTCAGAAACATTTTTATATAAAATTGTATTCATGTAAAAAATATTATAGCCATAGAAATGTGTTCATAAAAGCTACTGTTGCACTCTGCCACAGTGAAATGTTGATGTAGCTCTCTGGTGAGCTAACTTGTAAGACAGCCTCGACGTTAACTCGACCTTAACTAAAGCTAAAACTAAATCTTCAGATTCATTAATTCGTCCTCAGCCGTTATCTGTAAAAAGAAAATTACCCATTTCGATGGACTAGGCAACTGACACTGCAGTTCAGTTTATTATGCCATATTACTAAATGAAGGAGAAACTACATCCAGAAAAGGAGGGAAAAAACAGCTCACGCTACAGACTTTAGCTCAACATAATTCTAGCTGCCATCTGAGCTTTTTACTTGAGGTCATTTGCTTTTAAATCACATACTCAAAAGTATTAAATTGTTATTCATTTACTATACTGTTGCATATTTGGACAGACAGACACATAGCAAAACACAAATACATTTAATTAGCATAAGCTATCAATTGTAAATTCTAAAAACATTTAGAATTTATTTTCTTCAACAAATTAGTCAAAAGCTGAGAAAATTAGGCAGCAAGCACTACTTGTTCTTTTTTATGTCCCCTCTACAGCTAATTTCTGGAGCTAAAATAAGCCAGCCTGAAAACTTTAAACCCTTTTTTCTCAATTTTACTGAACGATAACGCTCTACTAAAATTTGAGGGAATTAAGATGTATTTGAACAAAAAAAGTTCTTCATGATAAAGTAGTTTAAGCAAGCAAAGATTTTGAGTTTATGGTATAAAACATTTTCCTCTGGTTAACAGATCATTCACATTATTTAACAAAGTGTTTCCTAAATTGCTTTCACTCAGCGAGAGTCAGAACACGAAAATCTACCCTGTTGCACCTTCATACCACGGATAGACAATGCTGTGATGTGATCATTGAACAGCACATCACTTTTTTCTTTCTCATGGGCTCCTTCCACATTAACTTTCTCAAAGGAGCTCACATCCTCTCACCTCCACCACATCATGACATGAACTGAATCATTTGGCACAGACAACATCTGCAACAAGACTTAGCAACAAAATGTGACCTTTCCAAACCATAAGCATCAAGGATAAGCCTTCAAAACCATCAGGTTTAGCAATACCAATACAGATAGAAAATTAAGTCCAACAAATTATAATTATAATTCCACCTCCTGTTATGTAGGGACAGTACCAAAGAAAAGCAAATCCTTTTCCATAAACTTGCTGTTACTACTTTAGATAGCTAGAGAGATGATCTATGGGGACAGCAAACAATGAAGTCGGTCCATATGCGCAAGGTGCATCAGCAGCACGGTACCTTTTCCCACCATTCTTCAAGTATTTTAGTCATGCTAGCAGCATGGCTAACGTCAAGTGAAATATCTCAATACCTGCTAAATGTATTGGAGTGTTGTACATTTTGGTTCTCAGTCAATAAATCCTGATGTGTTTGGGGATGCCCTGACTTTTCCTCTAGCGCCACCACAAGCTTGACATTTATTTGTCTGAGTAAAATATCTCAACAACTACTGGATGATATTTGGTCCAATACTTTGGTTTATGACCAATTACCAGCACAACTAATGACTATGGCTATACTAGCTGCAAAAGCTACGAGACTAGAACATGAAACAAACTTCAGCTTAAACTATTTCTAATGAATCTAATCTGCTACCATCCACAGTACCCACCACAGCCTTTGCTTCCTCCTGCTCAGTTGCAGCCTGCTGTCCAAGCCAGAGGAACATGGGAAATAGTCAATACAGTCGTATACTGCACACCATTAAACTGATTAAACAACTGAATGAAAGATGTACAATCATATGGATAAATATCTGCCCTGCTCAGACCATGATGGAAACCTACCTTCTCATCTCCTTCCTCCTCCTCCTCCTCATCTTCCTCTTCTAGCACTTCTTCATCTTGCTTTAATTGTAGAGTAAACACACTGGTTGAAACTTAAGCTAGAGACTCCAACAGCTACAATCCTACAACTGACTATAAAGTACACTACACTACAACTACATTAAAAGCATGGTAGGGCTTCCAAGCAGAGGAAGGTCACAACTGACAGAGAAGCTATTGATCGCCCTTAGTCGAGCTACACTAAGGACACTAAAACAGAGGACGTGATTTAATTAAGTCTCTCTAGCCTATTAGGCAGCACGGGGTCTAATCTGTGTAAGTGTTGATCTATGGTACAGCATCATATCAGACACAGGGACGACATAATAGACCTTTCTAACAGCCCGACTGTAACATAAAATAACATTCACAGCATAAACAGCGTCCACTCCGGCCTTGCTACGTCCTAATCCGGCACTGCCAATCTACTTCACATGGTCTGAACTGCCACTACTGTACTGTACATACCCGCGCTTCCTCTGTTGCAATCTGATACATGAGAGAAATACAATCACCCTTAAAATATCGACTTTTTATGTTTGAGTAAGAAATGTTTTATTTGATTTTTTAAGATGTCTTTTTCATACTAGCTACTGTCATCAATCCAGTATGATGCCATAGCCAATCAAATTTCTCTTCTCATCCACACCTTTGTCTTTACACTTACCTGTTTGGCACCCATCGACTCAAACATCTTCTCCAGCTGGATTCTCAACTGCTGCACGTTATTCATCAGGACACACGGCTGCAAAAGGACAGAGGGGTTACACGCATTTAACTGGGACTCTTCAGTATAGAAAGGAGCGTGCAGTGACTGCTGTGCGAAATATCTTTTAAACACAGAAAACATTTGTGGCGGGGGGCACTGAGTTAGTGAGCCTGCAGGAGTTTCAGGCTGGTGGAGTGGGGCAGGTGCACACTGCATTCCACGTGGTGAGTGCAGGAAAACTAAAGAGCCTATTGCTGTTTTCTGCGTGTAGTGCTTTGTGCTGTGGGGTTTGAGTGTGTGAGACATTTATTGTTTCCATGTATTTCAGACCTGCCTGCTGGGTTGGAGGAGGCTGGTTGTCAGTAGGAAAGTAGATCGACGTACTGTACCAGATGTTTTAAAGTTTAGTCATGTAGTTTTCAACATTTAATCAGTGAGTATTTTACATTTTTTTGTAAGACCGTTAATATTTGTTTCCCTGCAGCGCATTACTGATTTTGCTGTGGAACTACTTTTGTTGTTTCTTTGTTGTTTTCTTGGGGTTCATTCTTCTGTTTAGTCCTCCCAAGCAAATGAGGAGGTAGTGGGACATAAAGATATGGATATTGCCCCCTGGGGTGGACTAGTTTTCTTTTCTTTGTTTTGTTTTATGCAATTATTCAACTTTGAAAACAAAAGAATAATTTAAAAATAATTTGTAGGAGACTGAACAATTCTCATGCAATGATGGACCCACTGGAGGGTCGGCCAAGAGTCAAAACAATCCCCCAAGTTTTCATTGGATTCATTATATAGTATATAATATAATATATTACGGGATGGGATGGGATGTGACTTAAATAAAATGGCCTTTTGTATTATATGAAGCATAAACTATGGGTCACAAAATGATAACCTGCTATAAAGGGTTGAAAACTTACAATCTTCTCTTTGTCGATATAAGAAGGAAAATTCTTGGTGAGAATGGCACTGTACTGCAGAAGAACTTTGGCAATAGTCTGTAAAGATGAAGAGGAAAAAAACACATTACAAGTGTGTGTAGAACAACGTTTAATTTGAAACAATTTAATGGTTTAATATCCAATTTCTTACAATGCCTGTCTCATAAAACCTCTAACCCAGTGTTGATAATGGGATTATATTACACTTAACATGTCTGAAATATCATCTCTCCCAAATACAGTATTAAAAACACTCCTAATGTCTCCTAATGTATTCTCTGGCATGCAGGAAAGCAAAACCCAAAATACAAAACTGTGCTGACCTTCCGTCCCCCAGGAGAGAGTATTATGTCCAATTCAACATTTCTTTTTAATGAGGAAATATCAAATTCCCTTTACAAAAACAGTGAATGTGCCTCCAGACAATGCTGTAGCTCCCTTTGCAATCTCCCTAATATGATATAGTGTTTCTAACAAAGTAGGCACAGTCAGGTGCTGTTTTTGGAGATAAAATTCATTATCAATTCTGGACATTTTAGACCAAAATCTACATGTTTCATACAGCTACAGCAAGAACTCTGCACTGTTTTCAAAGAGAAATCAGTGACAGTAGTTTTGAAGTTTCCAAACCCAGTGAAGTGGGTTTACCTTGGAGAAGCGGCGGCTGTACTGAGCGAGGACGTTGGGGTCGGGACATTCTAGTTTTCTGATGATCTCAAAGCTCTGGTTGAGCTGTGTGAAGATGTCCACCACGGAGCAGGAGAACAGAGCATGCTCAGACGTCTGCTGGAACTGAGAGGGTGTCGGGAGGGCAAAGGGAAAAACACAAACAATGCATAAACAATACTTAGTTATCGTCAGTATTCATTATATCAAATAGAGCTACATTAACTTTTGGAATCCCAATGTGCCAATACTGTGCCTGTGTCAGTAAACATGGACAATTTTTATGAAAACATAGCATACTTGGCAGAGGTAACAACATATGAAAGATAAACTTCAATTTTCTTACTCCGTCTTTTTTGTCTCTCTCTAGGGCTCCATGCATAAACTCCATAGATACGTCCTCATTTTCTTCCAACCACTGCAGCACAAATTGTACAAACCATCTGCAAGAGAAAATAAAGATAAATTAAGTTGTTATTATTGTTGTTTTAATCAAATAACTTCTACTTCTGAGTTTCACTGGTGTCATGTTCCCAACCAATTTCCCCCTGCCTACGAGTAAATAAAGTCAAAAACACTTACGATGGGTAGTCGGGAACAACGCCCTTAACGTTTGGCAGCTCCTTGACATATTCATTGTAGAGCCACTTGACCTTGAAGTGCAGGTTCATGTAGTCGGTGCTCTTACACAGTCTGTGCTTCTCGTGCTCTGCAGACACAAAGACATGAGGGAAAACCTGTGAGCACTGTCATGAGTTTAGGCCAGATAGTGGGAGAGATTGATGAAATCAGTTGCATGGGTAAGTGCAGGCGGCGACTGGGACTGTGACTAAAAGACTTCAGGCTTCAAAACTAATAACTAATCTCCACCTTAAAGTTTTGAGATACCCCAAAACAAAGTCAAATCTGGATTCTGGGTAGGACTGGATTACCAAATCAGTATCCCATTTTTGTGGGATCGCATCTCCTGGTTCTCAAGTACCAAATTTTGAGATTTAATCTTATTCCAAAGATTCTGATACAGACTAAAGGTTTTTAAATACTGGCCCCAGGAGTTATTCTTACACAGAATGAGGACCATGGATTTTGTCCAACATCACTTATATTTTCACATATTTTCTCTGGACAAATATTCAAAGAAAGACCACATCTCACACAAATTTTGTTTTATGTATTTGCCCAGAGATTTACGTGACTTGATAGTGACATTCTTGTAAGTTATTCTAAAAGACAGTACTTCTACATCTTTTACAAGTGTTTACTCATACTCTCAGCTTTTAATTACAATGATTGCAAAGAGATCGTGTATTTATGCCATATCAACTTGAAAGGAATTGAAATAATTGCTGCATAGGCAATAATAATGAATAGCTCAAATTTAACCAGGCACTTGAGTATCTTTTTAGTGACCTACTAAAAACTACTACTACTATTAATTTTTTAGAACTCTTTGGTACCGCTTCTGGAGCAAAATCTCTCAGGACTCATTCTATCTCTGAACATTTTCCATCTCTTTTTATATTAATGCATGATTGAAAATGAAAGGGCCACCACTTGTGTAGTATAGTGTGTGAGACAGATAGTTCACAGTGATAGACTCTGTAGAGGATTCATCTTGAGGACAGAGGGGCTGAGATAAAAGCTGACTGCCTCTGGGGGACTGGTGGTGCTGTACAGTACAGTACAGCAGAGAAAAATCACAGAGAGGCTCCTGGGAGACATAAGCAGCTTTCAAACCCTGCACAGTTATTATTTCGCTCTTTCACTGCTACATTTCTAGCCCAGAACTTCTCTTCTTGCTATTTCCAGTTTCAGAATAAGACTATAATGAGTCTATGGTATGGCTCTACAGGATAGTTTTCTAACTAGAGTTGTATGAGGTAGTTATCAATAATTGGGGTATAATCTACAGTTGAAGAAGCAGAGAGGAGCACCAGCAAAGAAGCTAAGCAATTTACTGCTGTGGTCAGGATCAGCAACAAAATGTATTTTAGCTACTTTAAAAAAATCATTATCATTTTAAGTGTCCACTATATTTAGAATATTTTCACTGCTTTACCTTGTTGTCTGACAGTTTTTTCTGACAGAAAAAACGCAGTTATAAGCCAGTTATCGCTCTCTCAAAACCAACCAGACTCCTTACGCAGAAAACAAGAGTTGCTGGTTTTCAGCTTTGTGTGACTTTGGTGTTTTAGACTGTTAGTTTGGATTTACCAAAGTCACACCATAACACATACAAACTAACAGATCAAGGCAGCGGCAGACTAGCAATGTTTGTGTTTTGCAAGGTAAAATTACTGTTTTTTACAAAAATGTCTGGTGGTTTTGGAAAGAGCCATATATCACTCATGTAATGATGGTTTCATATTAAAAAAAGCTGTCTGACAGCAATATTAAGTGGTGAAAATATTCTAAATATGGCATACACTTAAACTGATACTGATTTTTTTAAGGTGGAACTTTTATGAAAAAGTAAAATACATTTTTGCTGCTGACTCTGTCCACAGCAGTACTGCGATTGTGCTGGTACTCCTCTCTGCATCACCAAACTGGGGTTGTGCTGACTGGCATCTACTGTACTATCCCTTTGTGACAATGTTTTGTATTATATTTGGAGACGGGGTGGAGATGATGGTTTTTTTCCCAGTATAAAATGTCCACCTGGAGAATCAATTTGGCATTGAGAGATTTAATACGAAATGAACTGAATAAGGGAAAAAAAAAACATCACAAACTGACGGGTTTCATCCTTAAAGGAAATATGTTGAAAACTAACCTAACAATTAATTATGCAGGAATGATGAAAACTCACTGTACGTCATTGATACAACACTGCAAAATCATGATAATGGATATCTGACAATGGATGATGAGTGGAACTTACCCTCCATAGCATACTTCATGTCTTGAGCAAATAACGTCCACATGACCTCTGCTGACACTTTCCCTACGTTCAGTTCTTGAGGGAATCTGAAAGAGGGGCGACAATTTAAAAAAAAATCAAACAAGTACCATGATTTAAGCATCCATACAGAGACAGTTCACCCCCAAATCAAAAATACACATTTTTCCTTTGGCCTGTAGCGCTATTTATCCATATGGATTGGTTTGGTCTGAGCTGCTGAGTTTTGGAGATACCAGCTGTAGAGATGTCTCCCTTCTCTCCAATATAATAACGCTAGATGACACTTGGCTTGTGGTGTGAAAAGTGTCAAAAAACACATTTGAAGAACTCATAAGCCATGGCCTTTTTCCAAAATCATGACATGGCCAATCAAGATAAGCCACAAACTTTGTTGTGAGCAGTTTCTAAATCTAAATGGATAAACGGCACCACAGATAGGAGGCAAAATATTCATTTTTTGATTTTGTGGTGAACTGTCCCTTTAAGTGTTCTGACCATTTGAAACTAAGCATCAAAGAAACCTCATTCTACTCTCACTGTAGCAGAAAGTGCCAACGGAGAATTCGCCTCTGAAAACGATGCTTTTTAAAAACACCGGCCAGAGTGGAGATCTTGGAAAACTCCGGTTACACGTTTGCATGTAAACGGAGGAAAACGGAGAAAACGCAGGCAGTAGACCAAGTTCTTGATGCTCGGGCCTTGCTCCTCCAGCGGGAGCTCCTCCTTGTTCTGGATTAGAATACATTACAGTCAGACAGTTAATAGAGGTTAAACACAATCAGTGGAATGGATTTTACGTCTGCTTTAGTAGAGATGTAGTCACTGTAATGCCTGGCAGTCTCAAGGCAGGCTCAAGGCACAGTTGGATGATTAAAGTGTGACTCACTGTGTCAACAGGTTGGTACTGTCTGCTGTACAGCTCG